>JARTUT010001785.1:0-213054 GCA_030674115.1 Micraspis discolor
GGCCTAAATCGAGGAATCAATCCCCTAAGCCTTCAGCTTCTGCATCGTCTTCAGCTAGTTCGTCTGCTCCTCTGGTACCACCCTTGACGGCGAACGAACTTCTGGAGAAGTACAACATCCAGAACCTGGCTCAATTATCGGCTAGCATGAATTACAACGCCCAAGCGTACCTGAGCTCCATGTCGAACAAGCAGATGAGTGCACTGCATCAGTCTATGCTGATGAAACAGATGGAAGCCCAAAATAGGCAAAATTGGTTTGCTATAAACCCTTTGCCTCTGCTGCAATACGAGAAATACCTTCAGACCTTGAACGCTTCCAAGAATCAGATCATGGGTAATCTCAAGGATAATTGACGAACGGGTTAAAATTCTTGTTTTTTTTCCAATATCTTGCCCTGTTATAGATTTTGTCGTTGTTTTTTCTAGGGCTGTTTTTCTTTAGTTGGATCTTTCCTAGATTTCGAGGAAGACTTATTTATTTTTGTTCATAATCGGTTTCAGAAATTACCGATAAAATTTTTTTCTCAACGTCATTTTGAAGTTCATTTCATCGTGAATTTTGTTTTGGTTTTTATCGAGTTGTACAGAAAGAATGTTCAGAGTTGTACACATATCGCGTAGGATCCCGATATAGTCGGGTTTATATTTTGATTTCGTATACGTGAATTAATCGAAGGTGAAATTGATTCAAATTCTAATGTATAAATAGTACATGTACATTGATTTATCGTTAATTTATATGAAAATTGGATTGATTTCTCGCTTTGTTGAAATGTTAACTAAATTATTGTTGAATTTATTTTATTGTAAAAATGTAAAATGACTTTAGTTTAAGAGGAATGTAAAATATTTTGCAGTTTTCAGTAAAAAATCTGAAATAATTTTGTATTTTTGTTCTTGTTCCTTTTTCTCTACGTTCGCGAAGTTTTTTGATGAAAAATGCTATTTCATCAATTTTTTGCATATTCACACTCATTTACGAGGGTTAGATTTAAAAATATTTCGGGATAAGTGATCAAAAACAAATATTGATCAAAACTATTGCTCTATTGTTTTTCAAAACATTTCCCATTAATATATATGTATTTTTGCATGCGTTTGAACCAAATAGTGTTGGGTAGTACACGTCGAGTTTGTTAGAGGTGCCTCATTTTTGTACTGAAGCGGTACATTGTACCACATCACATGAGGCGAGGGGTTTGGCCGTTCATGACGCGATACGATGTCGGGACAAAGCATGTACTAGTATAGACGACGGGTTGTTGAGACGGTGTAGGGTAGCGAGAGCGAGGTAGGTAGGAACTAGGAACGTTGATGGCCTGTCTCTCTTCAAATATGTCGATGAAAAAGGATGGTAACGTTGACTGTCGACAGAATTGAAGTAATAAAAGAGACAAAATGTAGAATGAAGAATAAGAATAAGTTTATTACATCCCTTCAGACAAACAACCTTTGTATGGGACAGGTCATATGGTTATACAAATTCATATAAGACTGAAATAACAATTTGAAGTTATATAAAATTAGAAATACGAAACTCAAAATTCTTTATTGACTGAATTTGAAATCCAAAAATTCCCCAACACTATAAAAGCAGTTAATCAACAAAAACTTCTTAACTTCTCTTTTAAAAACATTATAATGCAATTGATGACATTCGATAGACATCTTCTATCTTTATCAAGGAGAAAAGTAAGAAACCTTTTGAAATTATCAATTTTCAAAAGGTCAATTGACAGAAGTCATGAAATAAAAATGAACGATGTTATATACTCATCTGTGATATGATGATCTTTTAAGTTGGATCGAACTATCGGCGTCCAAACTTCTGGCAGATCTATAGATGGAGCACTTATGGAATCAGGTGTTATTTTCATAAATGCTGCTTCTTTGATTTTTCTTCTTGCAAGTTTTTCTTCTTTTGATATTATTGATGCTTCATCCCATTTTATACGATGATTCTCATCTACAGCATGTTGGACCAACCTGGATTTGTCGCTGTCTAGTACTCGTAGAAGCTTCTGATGTTCTTTTATTCGTACATTCAGAGGGCGTTTAGTTTCTCCGATGTAAGATCTTCCGCACTGCAAGGTAATTCATATATGCAGTTCTTTGTCCTTTGTGTCTCATTATTAGGTTTAACTTTTGTAAGTTTAGCTCTGATAGTGTCTTTAGTTTTGAATGCAGTCGTTATGTTGTATCTATTTCCAATTCTTCTCATTTTCTCCGACAAACCTTTTACATAAGGAATTATGGTTTTAATGGTCTGATTTATATCTGTTGGTTCAGGTTGACTTTCTCTTGTTCGTTTAGCTTTTTCTAATATCTAAGTATCATCTACATATCTTTTCCACAGTTTGGGTTTAAGTACATATTTTTCTAATGCCTTTTGTTCGAAAATTTCCATAAATAAATCAGCTAAAATTGGTGATAGTGGTGAACCCATGTGTTTTCGGAACACAAAGGCATTAGAAAAATATGTACTTAAACCCAAACTGTGGAAAAGATATGTAGATGATACTTTCATTATTTGGCAACATGGAAGAGACACTATAGATGGATTCCTTCAATATCTAAACAATCAAGAGGAATCAATTAAATTCACAATTGAAATCGAGAAGGACAGACAATTTCCATTCTTAGATGTACTCGTACATAAACAGAATGGATTCCCAAGAACCACTGTGTATAAAAAGCCAACGAACACAGGACAATATCTACATTTTGATTCAAACCACCAACTAAACACTAAATTGGGAGTAGCAAAATGTTTATTTGATAGAGCAATAAATATTTGTTGCACTGAAGAAGACCAAAATAAAGAAATAAATAACATCTCGAAAACTCTTAGAAGCAATGGCTACCCCAAAAAGATATTAGAAAAAGCTAAACGAACAAGAGAAAGTCAACCTGAACCAACAGATATAAATCAGACCATTAAAACCATAATTCCTTATGTAAAAGGTTTGTCGGAGAAAATGAGAAGAATTGGAAATAGATACAACATAACGACTGCATTCAAAACTCAAGACACTATCAGAGCTAAACTTACAAGAGTTAAGCCTAATAATGAGACACAAAGGACAAAGAACTGCATATATGAATTACCTTGCAAGTGCGGAAGATCTTACATCGGAGAAACTAAACGCCCTCTGAATGTACGAATAAAAGAACATCAGAAGCTTCTACGAGTACTAGACAGCGACAAATCCAGGTTGGTCCAACATGCTGTAGATGAGAATAATCGTATAAAATGGGATGCAGCATCAATAATATCCAGAGAAGAAGAAAAACTTGCAAGAAGAAAAATCAAAGAAGCAGCATTTATGAAAATAACACCTGATTCCATAAGTGCTCCATCTATAGATCTGCCAGAAGTTTGGACGCCGATAGTTCGATCCAACTTAAAAAGATCATCATATCACAGATGAGTATATAACATCGTTCATTTTTCTTTCATAACTTCTGTCAATTCACTTTTTGAAAATTGATAATTTTCAAAAGGTTTCTTACTTTTTCCTTGATAAAGATAGAAGATGTCTATCGAAACGTCGGAAAACATTACATCCACAATAGATGATGGTAATAGCCCGAACAATCATTCAACATTATAATGCAATGTCTTGAATCTCTCCGCAAGTGATTAAAAAGTTTAATGCAGCTATACAATGGTGATTTTTGGAACTTTGAAGTCCTGTGAATTGGATATTCAAAAGTGCTGTTGTGTCATGTTCATGGAAGTCACAGCATTTTTCGAGTTCTTCTTAACAAATAAAAGAGTGTTCAACATAAAGATGCTAGGAAAACTTAATATTTTGTGTTGTATAAACTTGGGTCTACAGGACTCCCGGGGTCCATATCGAATATAAAGCGTATCAGGTTCTTCTGAGCAATGAAAACATCTTCTGATAATGATGCACTTCCCCATAAAACTGTATTATAGCTCATAAGAGAATTGATGACGCGATATTGTTGATGATGGAGCTCGTGTTGAATGATTGTTTGGGCTATTACCATCATCTATTGTGGATGTTTCGATAGACATCTTCTATCTTTATCTGCTATCCCAGAGGCACAAGAAACAAGGATACTTGGTGTGGCCACATAGCTGTCCAAGGAGGAAAGTTAACCATTTTTAAGTCTACACAAATCACCCATTGGTGTTCATGATACTTTATTTTTTCCAAAACCAAAGCTATGTTGTCATATTGCTTTTTCATTTTCGTTGAGTGAGCAATTGGTATTGAGCCATATTTGTTCCCATTATGTAGAAGAACACATTTCAAACTTCGCTTTGAGATGAATAATAGGCGCCAATCATCCGGAAAATATTCAGGAGTACCCATTTTTACCAAGAGTTCTCTAATAGCATGGCAAAATACAAGATTTTGTACTTCAGAGAAAAAAGGTAGCAGATCTTTCTCCCTTGTTCGATAAAATGTAATTCTCGTTCCTGGTTCAAGTAATTTTTTTTCCTTCAACCTGGAAGCTGGTACAGATTAAGATCTCTAGTGAGGTCATTTAACTCATCTTGGGTGAAACTTTGGGGAATTGATGACATCGTTTCAAAGTCACTGTCACCTTCAGTAGTGTCACAATTCTGATCAGAGAGAAATGTGCCCTCACAGAGTTCTGGTAGCTGCTGAAAAGTTGGAATTGGCACTTCTTCTGAGTGAGGGATAGGGCGTCTTGCAGAGACTAAATCTGCATAAGTCCACTTGTTACTGTTATTCCGATTGATTCCAGTAATATTTACTAGGCAGAAATAACAGTCATCGAAGTGATTTTTTGTTTCTCTCCAAACCATTGGTACTCCGAATTTCAGACTTTTCTTTTTCCCGGTAGTCCACTGTCGTAAATGCTCTGTACAAGTTTTACAGGCAATATGTGGTGCCCAGGTTTTATCCTGATCACTAAGCTTAACACCAAAATATCCAAGATAAGCCCTCTTTACAAAGTCACTAATAGTTTTTCTGTTTTCCAAGAACGTGTATTCTCCGCATATGTAGCAAAAAATATCAGGATGATGTACACACAGCTTCTTCTACTTGAACTCATTTCTATTCAACAACACAAATACAACAATTCACATTAACAATCTACAACTCGTTACTAAAGAGAAATTTCATATGACGCTAAGTTCTATCTATCTGCACCGCGGGAATTCACAAACTAACATCAAATCCCAACTGCAGTTGAAGTTCACTTCAGACTGGACAGCTCCATATATCAGATTTCTATGGAACTAACTGGATGACACTAAAAAGGATTAAATCACACTTGTTAACAGTTTGTCAACCAATCAGTTATATATCTCATATTGTTAGTCTTCTATTTGTAATAAATGAATTGAAATAATTATCATGATAAATATTATTATATTAAATTCAATTTGTTACAAATGAAGACTGACAATAAGGAAAATATACAAGAATCTATCTGTTGTATAAATTTAATAACACTCATACTTGAAAGTATTAAATAGGAAAAAGCATTGATAGATAAGTGAATTTATCTAAAATCTAAAGCTGATACAGAAAAACTGCTCATCATATTTAGATTCAGCTATAAATATTTATATATAAATATAAATAATTTAGAAGTAATCTTCTTGGGGTTAGAGCACGGGATCAAAAATTAGGACTTCATCTATTTTTTGTATATTAATTAACTACATATGTTTCGGCGTACATTGAGCCTTTTTCAAGTTTACGTGCTACAAACATAGTGACAATCACATCTAAAATGTCACAGATCACAGATGCCACTTCAACATAAATTTGATATTATCCAAGAATGTTATAGTAAATTTTGGATAGGTTTTTCAGGTCTGTTCTATCATTTATTGAGTGTTTTTCTCTTTGAATGTATATCATTTCTTGGAATGTTCTGTAATGAAGTTTGATTTTTTTGTATAGGAAAATCATTCTTCATTTTAAGTATTCCGATTATTTTATATATTTTCCGTTCCCCTGTATACGCCTTAAGATTCGAAGTCGTTGTTTCAGAGTTTTCGGTGAGAAAAAAGGTCTGAAAACATAAATTTCTTTTCGCTAGAATCCGATAAATCTGTTTTTACGCGATAAACCGAAATCGAAGATCATTTTAGGTGACAAATGCCACATCTGTGTGTGTCCGTTTCACCTCTCCTCGGGAGAGTATAAAAGGCGTGTTGCCCTCAAATTCAGAATAATTCAGATTACCGTCAGTCAGTCAGTCAGGTTAGCGAATTGAGATTACCGTCAGTCAGTCAGATTAGCAAATTCAAGATTCAGATCAGTTTCATTCAGTTTAGCAGATTAATTAATAATTCAGAATTCAGATTAGATTCAGTGAGATTCAGATTCGGATTCCTTCCGATTTAGTGATTATAGTTCCAAGTTAGATATAGATTTTAAGATAGGTAATTTTATTCAGTTTTCAGTTAGATTCAGTATTTACAGGAGTTTATTTTATTTTTCTTATTCAATAGTAGCGATTTTAGTTTATCTCATCAGTGTACAGAGTGTGGTTTTGTCGGACGTCAGTGTCCTGAGCGACGAAAAAAAGAAAAAGTGAGTAAACGAATAATCCCATTGCCGAAACCCCTTTATTTCAATTTCATCAAAATCGCCTATTTTTCCGAGTTCGATTTCATTCCTTTTACGGGAATTCTGTGGATTCCTGTCCACGTGGGCAGTTAGCAACCCTCCGTCTGTATATAATAATTATTCTTAGCTCTTCTCGCGAGCCAGTAAAATATTTTATTCAGATTACCGTCAATCACAATTTGTTGCGTCCTATTTGCGAGAAAGTAGCGTTCGCAGCCAGATTGATTTAGAATTAAGTCATTTTTATGCATTTCACTTGTAATTGTTAATGTCCTTAGAAAGTGTTATTTTCACAAGTATAACTGAATTCTTGTGTTCTGTTTAAATTGTTACAGTAGATTACCGAATTAATTTATTTTCACCTTTCATACTGTCAGTTTAAATCTGTTATTTTGCTGAATTAATATATTTCCACATTTCATGCTGTCAGTTTAAATCTATTATTTTGTTGAAATACAGCTGATTACTTACCTTTATTTGTATTCAACATACCGAGGTGATTTTCTGTACTTATATATCGAATTAATTTATTTTCACCTTTCATACTGTCAGTTTAAATCTGTTATTTTGCTGAAAGATAGTTGATTACTTACCTTATTTGTATTCAACATACCGAGGTGATTTTCTGTACTTATATATCGAATTAATTTGTTTTCACCTTTCATACTGTCAGTTTGGATCTGTTATTTTGTTGAAATATAGCTGATTACTTACGTTATTTTTATTCAACATACTGAGGGAATTTTCTGTACATATATTCCGAATAAATTATATTAAATTTTTGCCTATTTGATTGCTCAAATTATCGCTAATAGCTTAGATAAAACCGAACTCTGTCTTCGACTAGAAGCTACCTTGGTAGGTTTGCTATTCTCCCTGATAAGCAAAGAATAGCTGGCGCCCGAAAAATACATAATAGGTAAAAAAGGGTGTTACAGTTCTTATTTTGTTGTTGGTTTCTTTATGCAGAATTTTAAAGTTGTCAAAGTCAAATCTATGGTCATTCTCTCGTTCGTGCTTTTTAAGGGCTGTGGAATTTTTTGAATATTTATGGCCGTTGATCCTTTCTTTGATGTATTGTGTTGTTTGGCCTATGTAGATTCCTGGACATGCTTTGCATTTTAGTTGGTAAACACAATTCGATATTTTTCTCTCGGAGTTTTGGCTTTTAGCCTTGTGTAGAGTGGTCTCAGATGTGATTGTCACTATGTTTGTAGCACGTAAACTTGAAAAAGGCTCAATGTACGCCGAAGCATATGTAGTTAATTAATATACAAAAAATAGATGAAGTCCTAATTTTTGATCCCGTGCTCTAACCCCAAGAAGATTACTTCTAAATTATATATAATATAGCACAAGAAAAATACATATTTATATATAAATATAAATATAGTTGAAATCAGCTCAAAAATTCTAGGCACCAAAAAATTTTTTTTTTGTATGCCTGTGTTATTTAAGCCTGATTCTATAAAAGTTTTGATACCAGGAACCTATTCTAGAAAGATTTAATTTTTCTGATATCTTGAGAGGAACACTCAATAAACTGATTGGTCGATAACAAATAGAATCATGAACATTTTTTCCTCGTTTCAAAATTACTTTATTACTTTAGCCTTACGGA
The DNA here is from genome assembly GCA_030674115.1 of Micraspis discolor. Classification (NCBI taxonomy): domain Eukaryota; kingdom Metazoa; phylum Arthropoda; class Insecta; order Coleoptera; family Coccinellidae; genus Micraspis; species Micraspis discolor. The sequence continues at coordinate 8,214 of JARTUT010001785.1, forward strand.
ATTCGGAAGGAATATTTCTAGAATTCACGATATTGTTATAGAATGACGATAACCAAGAGAAGGCCGTTTTTTCTAAATGTTCGATAAATTCCGTCAAAACATGCTTCTTTCCGAGATTTGCTGGACTTACTGGCAGTTCTCAATTCAATTCTGTTTCATAGATTCAACTCCTATTCTAAAGCATGATACTAAATCTCAAACGTTCTCAAGGATAGACCTTATCATCTCATAAAGTCCCTAGATGCCTGTCGCTAACACCCTGTATATCACAGAATATCATGTCATAGGCTAACCTAACAGCCTCATCTAAGTGTTAGTTATAGAATGTATTCCATTTGGCTATTTGGATAATAGATTCCAAATATCTCGGAAAACTTTGTAAATCGATACGGTCCTGTGCTGGCCCCCGAATTCCATCCCAAAATTCCCAGGCATCGCAATCAATCTCCGATATCCAGAAAATAAAAATTTCTCTCCACTTAAAGGGAAAGGATAAAGCGTACCAATAAATCAAAAAACCTAAGTGAGAAACACTGATCTCGATCTATATTGGCGTAATTACTTTAATATATCACGAGACATCTGTGAAATGGAAGAAATAATTAACTATCCGTCTCTCTCCCTCTCACACCAATTGGAGAAAGATGGAAGAAGAAACACGCTCCCTTATATACTCGGAATGATTCACAGAATAATTATATAAAGCCTGCGAACATTCACGAACAAGTCCGACGGCTGGAAGTACGGTGTATGTTTGTACAGCGCGCGTTGCCAGATTGTGCCAGATCTTCCGTCCTTGTTTGAGCTTGGATTGTACGTGCTTTATCTTTGTCCGACATCTGAAACCGGCAGGTTGGTCGGGTGGAATTACGTCTCTTTTTCTATACCTTGCAGGGGTTAAAACGGCCGGTCTCTTTCTATCTCTGTCGATTTCATTATTTCGAGAGCTTTGTTGTTGGGCCTTGGCTCTGATATTAGGGATTTTGACGAATAAAGAATAGACTGCGGCTTTCTTTCTAATTCCTGTTCATTGTAGGAAGTGTTTTCCTGAATTTATTGTTGGAATGGGGTTCCACGTACGGATTTATCGGTTTTGGGGGTATAGTTACGAGGATATTGAAAGGATTATGTATAAAAAGAAGTTTAGGGGCGCCAAAAAGAGATATTTTCGAAATTATGGATAGATACGAGTGCCACTATTTAAATATCGGGTCCCATTATTAAACCTATCGATATACGTACACAGAACATTCATTTTACCTATGGGATGGCTCAAGGTAATGCACAAGTTGCAAGACGAATGTACCAGGCGCGATATCCTCAACGGGAGGTGCCTCACGTCCAAACTTTCATTAATATTCGCACAAGACTTTGTGGAATTCAGCTTCAAAAGAAATACGTACGTGTCAGAAGGACTTGCGACAGTTCAAACAGTTGCGATTGATCAAACAAGTACAATGAAAGTAGTTCGTGAATTGAATATTACACACACACACTTGTATGGCAAATTTCAAGTTCCAAAAACAACTTAATCCTTATCATATGCTACGTATAAACGCAATAGTACGTATAAAACAGTTCTGCTCAGACTAGATTTCTGTTTTGTTGTGAAATAGATTAGCAAGAACCCCTAGTTTATTAAAACTCAATTTCCACAATAATCAAATCTCGACTGCGGATAATCCGAATGTTATCATAGATAATCATTTTATAGTACAATTTTCTGCCCACATTTAGGAAGGAATTATCGATTATGAATTTATTGGACCTTGCAATAAGTTCCAAAGACTTAATGGCAATATGTATCGACGGATTTTGGAACATGAGCTTCGCGAATGTAAAAGTAGGTAATTCAGAAACCAGAAATAGGATGTGATTGATGCACGACGGAGCTCCGCCACACTAAAGCGTGATTGCGCGTAGAGATTGACTTGACTTGAAATCAAGTCAAGTTCGAGTCAAGTAGTAGTTTTTCAATGTCAAGTCAAGTATTAATTTATCAAGTACTCGAAAAACCAATTACTTCTACCAAACTACTTGATCTTTAATTAGAAATTTTATTTCAGTCTACACATCAATGAATTATGGAATGAGAATGAACTTTGCAAAAACTACCTTTATTTATCAAACTTGAATATGAGAATCAAAAATATCAACTATTTCAAAATGGAAACACAAATTTTATCGCTATAATACATAAATAAAATAAAAATAATAATTTCTCAATTATGAGAATTGTCTAAGCTCTGTTTGACTACCTCATTTTCCATCCAGGATCTAAGACACATAAGGCATCTTATACAATTGTCGCCTAATCTATTCCTAGTTTTTGTAACTGTTAATGCTGCTCTGGAAAACTGCCTTTCAACAGGAGCTGTAGATGCTGGCGTTAATAATAAATCTTTGGCCATCATGGCCAAGTTTGTAAAACGTTTTCGTGCCTCTTCCACCATTCTAAAATATCTTCAGAACTGTCAGCACGTGGTTCCGAAAGGAATTTGTCTATTTCGTAACGCCAAGCCAATTCATTTGCTCGATTCATTGGAGATTTCTTGAATAAGCTTAGGAGATCGATGTCGAACTCATCATTTGAAGATGAAGGTAAAGATGATGCTGTTGTGCTCTGTAGACCTGGCTGAAAATATTTTGTTTCAAAGTGTCTAACTGCTTCCTTCTCCAAGTCTTTTCCCCAACTTGTATTGGAGAATGTTTCCACTTTATGCCGGGGATCTAAGACTAAAACAACACAGTACATCCAGTTGGTTCTTTGGTAATGTTTGATAATTTTATCTTTAGCCGCTTGAATACTATAAATGAATTTTTCATCAGTCTCATCTCTACTAGGATTATTGTCGAGTTCAATAGCCCATTGTTCTAGCTTATCCAGGAGCATATTTATACCAATTATCACCATCGGAAGTGTGCAATATGCTTCACCTTCTAATGTTTTGGAAAGCGTCTTGAAACTGTTCAGATATTTACAAACTCGATCTATGATACCACTCCGTGTCTGTAGGCTTCAAAGTTTTCATATATTCTGTGTTATCAGAAAGAATGTTTAACAGCATACACTAATTCTCTCTAAGGCTCGGGAACTCCTGACCAATCAGTGCGTAGCTGATGTCATGTTCATCTCATTTATTGTTTTCCCTACGTATTTCTTCGTCTGTTGACGTGTAATAGTCGTTTCTTTCGTTTGACAACTTTCAAAACAGTGAATAAGAGGTTATCAATATTTTATATGATAATATATAATATGAATAGGAATATCTTTGTTTGATTTGGAGATCTCAAACTTGAAATATTTCCTATCTTTTCTCATTATGGGGTCTGCAAGTCGTGAAAAAGAAGTTAGAAATGATACGTGAGAACTTTGAAATTCGTGGAATATGCTGTCCCACAAAAAATCTTTTATATGGGTGGTCACTCTAGCGAGATTTTTCCACAGTATCTTTCTTTATATTCAGTATTGAATAGTTCGTTGAAACACTGAAAGTTTTATATGATTGTAACATAAAAAAACTTCCAATTTTCATTGATCTCATTTCGAAGAAAATAGAAGGATGCTGAGATATATTATTTGAATTGAAATTTTGCAAATTATGAACTTTAATATTATTATCACCCTAAAAAACATCGGTTTTAAATCATTAGTTGTAATACACAAAATGACTTATTTTGGGTATTAACAAAAATGTCTTCTAGATAGGGTGTTTAAGGAGAATACACAAAATCTTCTAGTGGAGACCTAAATATTCAATTGAAATTTTATCTTTAGATAGAATGAATAAACATTATTATATTGATGCACATAGGGAAAAAAGAAACATCCTTGTTAGCTATAATATTTATTGCGAGTTGCAGTTAATTTTAAAAATAATTTCCAAAAATCCCAAAGTATGGCAACTCAGTAATGAAAAAAAGTCTATACTCGATGACTGAAAACCTCAGTTTAATTTTACAGTAGCTGAGATGTTTTGGTAAATCTCAAGAATCAATACCTTTTTTAAATGCATATTTAAAGTTTAGTTCTACCAATATAAAGTTAGCCAATATTGGTGAATAGACTCTTTTGCATCACTGAGCCTGATTATATATATATTGAATATCTTAAGGTTGAATTCACAAACCAAAAAGTTATAAGAAGCACAGACCATGCATATATTTCAAGGCAAATGTTCGAAAGAATATATATAAGGCAAATCGAATATAAAATATTCATTATGGATGATAATTATTTTACAGATACAAATACAATATTACATAGTCAAAAATAACAATCATATAATGATTTCCCTATCAATTACATATAATGTATTGAAGCATACCTATTTTCTTATATAAAAAAACAGTATTTTCTTCATTCATATTCAATTCTTGAACTTTCAAGGCAATTGCTGTCATATCATCTGGATCTCGCTGTTTGTTCACATTAAATTTTCTAATGATATAAGAGAGATCTGTTCTTGTTAATAAATTCATCCTATCTAATTTTCCATTATTAACATATCTTGCATCCTCAAGAATTCTCTCTTTAGTTACACCAGCCATCAGTTTGTTTGCAAGTATTACCTGTTGAGTTTTAGATAAATGCTTGGATCGAAGTTCATCATTATGACCAGCATGTGTTTCAATATATTTAACCTCAACTCCTATAATAAAATGAGTGAAATATTCTAATGCAGCAATATACAAGTTACTACCAGAACTTTTGACTTTAACAGAAATTCTTGATGGACATAAGCCAGATATTTTGACACTACCTCCCTTCTTCGTGCTGCGTTTTGTACAGTTACTTACGAATCCTAAAAATCACACATTTCAATTTTATTATCAGTATTCAGAGCCTACGGACCTGTAGTATTACTACGATTACAATTGTAATAAATATATTCTTCATTATTTGAAGTTTTTAAACCTCTTTCAAAGACATAATCTATGTTCCTGTCAGACATACATCTCCAAGCTTCAAACTCTTCCTTATTCTCAAAATGATATGGATATCCGTATTGTTAGAGAGTGAACATCTTCTAAATGTTTTATAAAGTTGTCATGGCTCGCTAAAGAAGTTTTTCCTTCTCAGTACAAAGAGGGCATTTAATAGGCTTGGTTGACCTTTCTTCCAGGGGTTCTTCCTTGTGTACATCTTTCAAATGACGGTTTCTGTTCGATAATTTCGAAAATGTTTTTTCACATAGGTGACATTTGCTAGAAGCAAATGTAACTTTCAGAAAAGAAATCATTGGATAACCTAACTTACTTTTTCGGCTCCATCTTCTGAAAATTCAGCAATATAAGTCGATAAATCCGAATGCTCTTGATAAGCTCTGAATTCTTCAATATAAACGTAATAACGTAAGGTAAGGCGTAGCGTAAACGAACTCTCAAAATTTTCACTAAAACCAAAGCGAGTTGTCAGCTAACGTACAGCTTTTATTTATCTATGCGTACTGCTCAGAGTCTACGGTTAGAAATAGAAAGAGAAAACCACAAAGACAAGCATCAATTGAATAGATTCGTGAACATGACATCAGCTTCGCGTTGATTGGTCAGGAATTCCCGAGCCTTAGAGAGAATTAGTGTATGCTATGTTTAACGACTTTTTCATATTGAGGCCCCACCGCAGCATATCCAAAGTTGAATTCCATCTTGTTATGACATCTAATTTTGGCAAAGCCATATTTAAATTCATAGTAATGCAAAATTTTTCGAAATCTTTACGGAGATTTTCAGAATTTTTTAACTTCTTGCCGAGGCAATGAATTTTCTTTATTGGCGATAGCGAATTTACATCTTCAGATATTTCACCACTGTCTACATCCGAGAGGGTATCATCTGTCGCTTGAAACTGAGAATTCAAATCAAGTATTTTAATAAATCTCTTGGCCCCAAATTTAAAATGTGAGCAAAACATACGAAATGACTATTTTTTAGGGTTTTAGGTTTTAGGGTTTTTCGGAAATGAAATCTGTCAGCTCATTCATAAATGTGAAATTGCTGTTTGTATTGTCGGTCGTAATTCCTTGCACAGAATTAGTTAAATCGTAGAATTCCAATATATCAGCAAATAGCTTTAGTATCTATCTGCCAGTATGTTGTCCCTGCGCCGAAACAAAATCCAAAAGGATGGCTTGTAGTCTCCAATTATCATCAATAAAATGAGCAGTGATTCCATAGTACCCTTTCATACTAAAAGAGGACCAACTATCTATGGTAAATGAGAGTTTCGATTTGTTTTTGTTTAGTAAATCTTTGAGGGAATCCTGTGCTGACCCAAACATTTTCATTGCCAAAGAATTCATTTTATTTCTACCAGGCAAAATTACTTTAGGATTTAAGTATCTATAAACTTGTAAACTTATTTCGTCCTCGAAAAAATTGAACGGTAGGTACTTTTTCACCATATATTCCACAAGTAGCTTCGGAAACTTTTCTTCTTGGAAATCCTGAAAATATAGAACAATTTTAATTAACATATGATTAAAAAAGACAGACTTTACAAAATAATGCAAATTTCATTAGGAATAGGGATATAGTACATTATATTTAATTTTGTTTCAGAATATCTCAAAATATACACGTCATTCCATTTCCAAAAATTATACATTTAACAGTTACTTACTCTTTCATTTGTACCTATTACTGCCACTACTACTAAGCCAGCTTAAAATTGTACTCTCCTTATTAGCATTAGTGCTTTCAGAGGAATTTGCATGAGAAGTCGAATGTTCTACTATCCCAAATACTTGTTCATAGATTTTAGTATGCTTGGATTGCAAATGCCTTTTTAATGCAGATGTTCCACAATTTTTCATTTTTAGTACAGTGGGTTTCGTTGTGCAAAGCGTGCATGTCCCTTGCTTATCAGTCTTTTTCGAACTCTTCGGATCTTGTTCAACTGTGAAATAATCTGTTATTTTTTTTCTTTCCATTGCTCTAAGATTTTTTGTGTGCTGGCTCTTGTATAAGATCACGATCTCCGGATTGAGTATTTTCCTCAAACACATATTCTGACTCGCTGTATTCTAATTCCATTATTTCCGATGAAATACTCATTTTTGCACAGGTTGAAACACTCAATTATTTACCGTAAAGACTCACACACTTGGACAAAAATACCTCTCTATTCACCTAGATAAAATTAAGAAGACTGCGCGATCGCTTCATTCAGCACGGACCTCGGGAAACCCCCTAAATTTGTCTAAACACGCATGAACTTGCAGAAATATACGTAGCACGACTCGTACGTATCATGATCAAGTACCTAATACCAAGTAGCTTGATATCAAGTCAAGTAATAAATATCTCAAATCAAGTCAAGTCAAGAGTCAAGTATGTATTCGTTACAAGCTTGACTTTCAAGTCAAGTTCTTCATAAAAAATCAAGCTACTTGACTTGATGAATCCCTGATTGCGCGTCAATTTCTGAATCAGAATTATCCTATCCGTAGGATAAGAAGAGCAGGAACACAAGTATGGCCTACCAGATCACCAGATTTGAATTCTCTAGATAATTTTCTGTGGGGTCACTTGAAATCGCTATTTCACAAAATTCCAGTCTGAACTGAACAAAATCTAAGATGAAGGATATTTGAATCGTGTTCCATTATTAATCCAACGCCAGGTATATTCGAAAGACTATGTCAATCAATGTTATGGCGAATTAAGGCATGCTTTGAGGTAGGCAGTGGATATTTTCAGCAATTATTGTAAATGTTATCAACTAGTTTAGTCTTAATCGTATAAAGTTTTTTATATAATAATACAATCAGCAAAAGATACATTTACCGTGACAGTTTTCTGCGTTAAAGAAATTTTTTTCGTTTATTTTCAAAATCCTCGGATGAAATCTAACTTAAGGAAAGTTCAAATTCAAACCCGTTTTCATTCAAAACGGCTGCTTTCAGCGACAAATACTAAAAGCACCTTTTGTATATGAAATTGAATGGAGAACATACAGAAATGGCAAACAATGCGACACAAAAAAGTTATGGTTAAATAAATTCAATAACAACGCTGTATGTGGCTCCCTCTAATATTATACCAAAAACTAAGTCATATATTTAGTATACTCAGGATCTCAAATATCCAATTGTCAAGTTACTCACGAAAAATATAAGCTAAAAACCCAGTAAAATATGGACGCCCTGTATCTCATGAACCAAGCCGTTGCGGATCTATGTTCGTATGAACTTTTTATCTTAAAATTACACAAAGCTTCACCTCTCAAAGTTTGTACAAGTACTCAATAGCCACCCTGTATAATCAATCATCTTCTGAGAGTTCGTGAACAAGTTGTACTTTGTATGGGTGTAGTTTTTCTTTTTGTAACATCTTTACTACAAACGACTGACTAACATTTTCTTGTAAGGCAATTTCTGTTGTAGTTGCGTGAGGGTTGTCTTCTACTGACAGCAAATATCTAACTTCACATCGTCGCTTATTCCTGGTCATCCAGATTTTGGAGCATCCCTCACGCTTCCCGTTGCATTAAATTTCGCAACAATTCTGCTTGCTGTGCTTCTAGCAATTGGAGGTCTTTCCAAATGCGTTGCGTTAAATAAAGCACATGCTACTTCATGACTTCGAAGGCGATCGCCGTAAATACCATCATTAGAATTTCTATCCTTTCTCTTTCGTTCAAACGAGCCGTAATAATAAAACTGGTGTCACACTAATTGTACGACTGATACTGACACACCGTTGTTTCAGTAAATTAATCGAAAAATTTGATAAGAACAGATGTTCTTACTAGATAAGTTTAAGTTTGACCTCTTTTAATAATTGGTTTTGTTATTTCGTTTTTTATTCATTTTTTCGTTTTTTCTTATGTTAGCCCTACTGCAACTATTTTTTCCTAGTGTAAAAAAACAAGCTTTATCACATAATGTAATAAAAATCTTAGCTTCCCATTAAAAAAATATGTTTATGACGTCATAAATGACAAATTTGACTTGTTATTTTTGTAACTTATGTCAAGAGATGCGGAATATAAAACACCGTTTGACGTGTTTTTGCATTTTTTTCAAAAGTGATCGTTGTACGTTTTATGAATTTTTTGCATTGCTTTATCATAACCCTGTATAATGTGCTCGTTAATCGATTGTCCTTACTTGCTGGGCCTAATCTGCGTGCATGTACCTAGATTACCCGTACGTACGATTAGAACATTTTATCTACCTTGCCCACGATCTAACGTTCTTCAGTTTTCGCCCCAGTACCGAATATGTCTTATGAAAATAGATATTATTGCTTGCGAACTGGCAAGCATAAGGAGAGCTATTTTGGGCTCACAAAATATGTGATAACTCTGGGTGCGATCTTTCTCATATTGACTCATTATTTTTCCTTCTTGCACTTGGTGTTAATTTAAAAAAAAATTTTTTTGTTTGTTAAAGTTCAATATTTTTTTTTATAAACACTTGTAAATTCCCATTCTGTAATAGGCCGCGGCTGTCGAATGGTGTATTGCTAAATAAATAAATAAGGAAGTCAAACCAAATCGATTGAGACAATTTTCGACGTGATGCTCGAAAATTAGAGACAGAACTTTCGACTAGAGTTTAGAACAAGCGCGCCAAACTTGAAGTTATGCAAAACGTGGAACTAACCAATGGGAGTGTTAGATCTACACAAGTATTGTCAATATGTAAAGAAAATAGTGACCCTCGTATAGTTTGGTCAGACGGGTATCATGGATGAACTGAACATTGTGTGACAAAGAACGACTACGTATAATAGAAGTGTCCATGTTATGCTTAACGTCCCATTGTTTCGTTATATTCTACATTGTAATAATTCTGGGATATGACATTTATAGCTAAGACGCAGTGGCGACTCGCTCCTGCAGAGCATGGGTGAAGCACGTTATAGAATTCCCCTTAACCACTCAAATGACGTTGTATTACTAAAGATGAAATACTAATAAGGGGCTGCCTTTTATTTTTCGGGATCAGAGAACAAAAACCAATATGAATCATCGAAAATTGCTCTATTGATTTTCAAAATGTTCCCCTTTAAGATCTATACACTTTTACATGCGTTTGAACCAATTGTCGGAGCACTTTTGCCATTCTGATTGAGATATCTCTAAAACATGCATTCTGAACGCATCAACCGCTTCTTCAACTGTCGAAAAACGTTGAGCTCTCATTTCATTTATTCAGAAGAAGTCATTCGGTGCCAAGTCAAGACTATACGGTGGATGACCCATCAAATCGATATTTTGAGTGCTCAAAAATGCAGTTGTTTGTGAAGGGTCTTCGGCGGTTGGTTTTCCTGCTTTCTTGGATGACAACTGGCAAGCAAATGGTTGTGTACCACTCAGACTGTTCTACGTTATTCTAGTGGTACGATTGGGAAAAAAAAGGGGACGATATGTTTGGAATTGCTTCTTGCGCGTGCAACTTCTGTTGGATTTGGCACATCTTGTGCGGGTACAAAATTAGAAATAATAATAATCACCCGCTTAATGAAGGACAGTAGATCCAAAAATTATCTTTGGTAGAAAAGATGTTTGCAAGGTGAATAAAAACAAGTTTGTGGTTATAATAGAATGATGTATTCACAGATAAGAATGGTTACACAATGTTCGGCACTTGAGTTTACACTCACAGAAAGAGTTTTCAGATGTCTATAATAACCAAGGATTTGAACTTCTTTGCTCAACTGGGCACTTCTGGTAATATTAAATGATTAAGAGATCTGACCTTATTTGTTGTTTGGAGTTCACCACAGCTCTGCTTCAATCGTCGAGGGTAGATTTCTCTGAATAAGGTGCAGGCACTTCGAATGAGATTTTCTCAAACTTCCACTGATGAATTGTGCTTGGCGATATGCAATTGCTTCACAGATTCACAATTCACAACCACATGAACTAGGGTAGCTAACTGACCCGAAAACAGATTATTTTGAGAGATCTTTAGAGGAACTTGTAGTTCTGAATGCCGTTATAGACTCGTGAAAAGTAAATTGATAAAGGAGAACTTACTTGTAGTACTGACCACCTTGAGAGGTGTAGAGAGAATGAATTTGAATAATTGAGAGAGGTCGGACGTGTACAAAAGTTCAGGCAGCTAAGTTTAGGGATTTCCAAAATTCCGTCCGACAGAAGGCATTCTTGGAAGTAACGGCCGCTGCCCCAAATTCCAAGAACTGTCCTTTGTTGCGAGAATATCGCAACACATACAGTCGACTGCTGTTTACTGTCGAACTCATACGCGTAAATCCACGATTCATCACCTGTCACGATGTCGTAGACTTATTTCGAAGCACCGCGATCGTATTTTTAGATCATTTCTTTCGACCAATCGACACGTGATTGACAATTTTTTTTTACCTGGACTGGGTTTTGGGTGTTTGACTGTTTGGGTACTTCCCTATTTGCATTCGTTTTTCTTTGTACTCGGTTGGTGATTGTTACTCTCATAGGGCAATTTTAGAATGATCATTAATTTAATTTTGCACAGGGTTATAATATTTATACACCTCAGCAATGTATTCAGTTTATTAGGTGAATAAACTTATTATTATTATACAGGGTGGCCATTTGAAAACGAAACAGACGAGATTACAGACGAAATAAGTTTTTTCGATAGAAATGCTCGGACAGGTCGGTTTCTGTTTCGAGGGGGACAACTTAAGATGTAGGTTACGGACGCATAGCGCTTCAACCCTTGCTGCTACAACCCCCACCCACAATTTTTGAATGGGGAAAGCTATCAACCTGTTCCTGAAGATAGAGGCAATCAGCCACAGAATTCACTGGTTGGCATAATTTCAAGTCACCCGCAAAAATCAAAGAGTTGGAATTGAGGAATTGACAAAGAAATTGAAAAGTATAGGTCCCAAATCGCTACCCTGAGGAACACCCGAAGTAACCTCGATGAACCTAGAGAAATAATTCTTATATCGGACAATTTGCGTTCGGCCACATAAAAAACTTCATAACCAATTCAGTAAAGAACCAGATATTCCAAAGGCTCCCAGCTTGGCCAGCATAATATTATGGTTCACTGCAGTGACGGCTCGTGAGGGTAGGCAGGGCCGACCCAAACGCAACCGAAAAAGAGAAGGTGAAAATAAATTTTTTTAATCGAAACGTATTTGAAAAATTAATAGCAATATTTAAATCTCGAGAAATTCCCTTTGTATCTTTTCCACTGCCCTCTATATATATCTCATATTTCCACTCAACACATCGAAGTATACATTATTTCGGTCAAACACCTCAAATAATTTTTACTCCAAGTTCCCGCATCTGTCCTTGTACGTAATAACGCAGCTCAGCCAGCCGAGCCACAGCTTTCAGTTTATGATTTCATCTAACACATACGTCGCTCGAAGTTCCTCTTATGAAACTCTACAATACCTCGACTGTGACACTTGCGAGGTCGGCCGAGAACCCTTGGCCGTCGGCCGTCCCTATATGAAACGGCAGGCGGGTGAAATTGTTTATTATTATCGATGTTTATTGCAAATATCGAATTAAAAATTGTAATTTAATATCCGACATCTTCATATGTTTATCATCCTAAATTTGAGATAGAAAGAGAAATCATTACGTATTTAAAATTTTGTCACGTATGCTATTAATAATTGAAATTTTCACTCTCAAATCTCAAATGACTATCATAAGTACTTGAATATTATTTCAATTTCAGAAAAAGTGTATTCGTACTGTATGGAATAAATTTTGTGATTTTCTGACCATATTCATTCTTAGTAACTGTAAATAGCAAAACAGCAACCCACGACTTGTTCATTTTTCAAAGACTAGGTCGGCCAAGATACCCTTGGGGGAATTGCATTGGGCATGAGAATTGCATTGCGTGTGTTTACACTTCGATTATCAGAGTTCAGTTCACTAGGTCAGTAGTTTGGAGTAAGATGTTAGTGTGTAGGGCTTAGGGTAGTACGAGTTTTCGTTCGTTTTCGGTTAAAAGTTGAATGTGAGTGATCCAGATGGCAAGTGTAAGACAGGTAGTATCAAATTGCGGTGATTTGATTAGTTTTTTAGTAGATAACAGGTTTTCCATTATTAGAATAATTCTAATTGACAGCGTTCACAACATGATGAATATGATTCTAATTATTTAAGTTTTAAGATGAATTGTTGGACAATTATATATACATTTTAGATATGATTGTCACTGTATTTGTAACATGTAAACTTGAAAAAGGCTCAATGTACGCCGAAACATATGTAGTAAAGTATTAATAAAAAAGATGAAATCCTAATTTCAATCCAGTGCTATAATCTAGGGATGGGACATCATCATCGATGTTTTTCAAACATCGATGTTTCAGTATCGACGTCGATGTTTTTACCATCGATGTTAATTGATTTCATCATCGATGCTGACATCGATGTTGTGGATAGAATACTCAACATCGGTTTCTCGATGTTTCATATATATATTTATGAAAATTCAGCGATTGAATGAATCAGCTTTCAGTCAACTAGGTATATTTTTATACCAGGATGATATATATATTATTCAAAATCATGAATATGACTTGTCAAAAATTGACGAAGAAAACAGCGCCGTACTCAAAATGATGTGTACAATAAATATATGAGAAAATATACCCATTTTACCATCAAATATTCAAAAAATAGTCCAATTTCTGTCTACCTGTAAATATTTGTGACCTTTTCTTTGGTTCAACTGATGCCCATCCAAAAATATTCCATACTGAAAAAATAGAATTTCATATCCTCAATGATATGCAAACATGGACATGATTCCATATTTTATTGTCACCTTGTATAGACAGATGGGTGAATATAGTCGTTTTGGTTCACGTCAGCAGAAAGTTATATTCGGGTTTTACCGTAATTTTGTGTTATTGAATATTTTGGAATCGGTCGTTCATCATACAGGGTGTCAATTAAGTACTTTTACAAACTTTAAGGGGTTAAACGTTGCGTAATTTTAAAATTAAAAAGTTCATATGAACGGCTTTATTTCAGAGATAGAGGGTGTCCAAAAATTAATTTCACTTAATTTTTTGTTCTCCAGTTTACACTAATTTGATGATAGTGATATGTGATGTACTAATTCAACATGGACATGACACAAAAAAATATATTTTGTTGAAGTGTTTAATCGTAGAAAATTCATACTGAGTGTAAATTCTATAAAACGGTAGGAACTTTATTGACATTCAATTTATTTTATTTATTTATTTCACTAATTTGAATAACATACAAAAATAGATTTTTATATACATTTAATTTATTCGGAAATTTGATTGAGTTGGAAGTTAATTTTTTTGTACTTTCATCCAACTTTATACTGTACTTATAATTGTTATTTGATCGTGCCCCTTTTTTCAATATAAGAATTTTCAGTAGACATTGAAATTATTTCTGATATATTGGGAATCTATCATTAAATCATTATGAATTATTGATATACGTAAGTATAATTAAAGTGTTAAAACACCGATGTTTACAAACATCGATGTTCACAAATATCGATGTTCAATTAACGATGTTCAGTTAACATCGATGGTACAGTTCGATGTTAAACATCGACGAAAACCTATCGATGTCTCATCCCTAATCTAATCCCAAGAAAATTGCTTCTAAATTATATATATACATATAACTGAAAGAAAGGAAAGACAATCAAAATTCAAAAATTAAAAATTGTCGTTCCGTAGTGCGAGCTGGTCACTTTTGACACATGATATCCCAAGAGATTCACGGCTTGACTTGATATTCAAGCTACTTGACTTGACTTGACTTGAAATCAAGTCAAGTTCGAGTCAAGTAGTAGTTTTTCAATGTCAAGTCAAGTCAAGTATTAATTTATCAAGTACTCGAAAAACCAATTACTTCTACCAAACTACTTGATCTTTAATTAGAAATTTTTATTTCAGTCTACACATCAATGAATTATGGAATGAGAATGAACTTTGCAAAAATACTTTTATTTATCAAACTTGAATATGAGAATCAAAAATATCAACTATTTCAAAATGGAAACACAAATTTTATCGCTATAATACATAAAAAAAATAAAAATAATAATTTCTCAATTATGAGAATTGTCTAAGCACTGTTTGACCACCTCATTTTCCATCCAGGATCTAAGACACATAAGGCATCTTATAGAATTGTCGCCTAATCTATTCCTAGTTTTTGTAACTGTCAGTGCTGCTCTGGAAAACTGCCTTTCAACAGGAGCTGAAGATGCTGGCGTTGATAAGAAATCTTTGGCCATTATGGCCAAGTTTGGAAAAACGTTTTCGTGCCTCTTCCACCATTCTAAAATATCTTCAGAACTGTCAGCACGTGGTTCCGAAAGGAATTTGTCTATTTCGTAACGCCAAGCCAATTCATTTGCTCGATTCATTGGAGATTTCTTGAATAAGCTTAGGAGATCGATGTCGAACTCATCATTTGAAGATGAAGGTAAAGATGATGCTGTTGTGCTCTGTAGACCTGGCTGAAAATATTTTGTTTCAAAAATTGTTTCAAAGTGTCTAACTGCTTCCTTCTCCAAGTCTTTTCCCCAACTTGTATTGGAGAATGTTTCCACTTTATGCCGGGGATCTAAGACTAAAACAACACAGTACATCCAGTTGGTTCTTTGGTAATGTTTGATAATTTTATCTTTAGCCGCTTGAATACTATAAATGAATTTTTCATCAGTCTCATCTCTACTAGGATTATTGTCGAGTTCAATAGCCCATTGTTCTAGCTTATCCAGGAGCATATTTATACCAATTATCACCATCGGAAGTGTGCAATATGCTTCACCTTCTAATGTTTTGGAAAGCGTCTTGAAACTGTTCAGATATTTACAAACTCGATCTATGATCGACCACTCCGTGTCTGTAGGCTTCAAAGTTTTCATATTTTCTGTGTTATCACAAAGAATGTTTAACGACTTTTTCATATTGAGGCCCCACCGCAGCATATCCAAAGTTGAATTCCATCTTGTTATGACATCTAATTTTGGCAAAGCCATATTTAAATTCATAGTAATGCAAAATTTTTCGAAATCTTTACGGAGATTTTCAGAATTTTTTAACTTCTTGCCGAGGCAATGAATTTTTTTATTGGCGATAGCGAATTTACATCTTCAGATATTTCACCACTGTCTACATCCGAGAGGGTATCATCTGTCGCTTGAAACTCAGAATTCAAATCAAGTATTTTTATAAAATCTCTTGCCCCCAAATTTAAAATGTGAGCAAAACATACGAAATGACTATTTTTAGGGTCAATGTCGGAAATGAAATCTGTCAGCTCATTCATAAATGTGAAATTGCTGTTTGTATTGTCGGTCGTAATTCCTTGCACAGAATTAGTTAAATCGTAGAATTCCAATGTATCAGCAAATAGCTTTGCTATCCATCTGCCAGTATGTTGTCCCTGCGCCGAAACAAAATCCAAAAGGATGGCATGTAGTCTCCAATTATCATCAATAAAATGAGCAGTGATTCCATAGTACCCTTTCATACTAAAAGAGGACCAACCATCTATGGTAAATGAGATTTTCGATTTGTTTTTGTTTAGTAAATCTTTGAGGGAATCCTGTGCTGACCCAAACATTTTCATTGCCAAAGAATTCATTTTATTTCTACCAGGCAAAATTACTTTAGGATTTAAGTATCTATAAACTTGTAAACTTATTTCGTCCTCGAAAAAATTGAACGGTAGGTACTTTTTCACCATATATTCCACAAGTAGCTTCTGAAACTTTTCTTGTTGGAAATCCTGAAAATGTAGAACAATTTTAATTAACATCTGATTATAAAAAGACAGACTTTACAAAATAATGCAAATTTCATAGTACTTTTTTTTTAATTTTAGGAATAGGGATATAGTACATTATATTAAATTTTGTTTCAGAATATCTCAAAATATACACGTCATTCCATTTACAAAAATTATACATTTAACAGTTACTTACTCTTTCATTTGTATTACTGCCACTACTACTAAGCCAGCTTAAAATTGTACTCTCCTTATTAGCATTAGTGCTTTCAGAGGAATTTGCATGAGAAGTCGAATGTTCTACTATCCCAAATACTTGTTCATAGATTTTAGTATGCTTGGATTGCAAATGCCTTTTTAATGCAGATGTTCCACAATTTTTCATTTTTAGTACAGTGGGTTTCGTTGTGCAAAGCGTGCATGTCCCTTGCTTATCAGTCTTTTTCGAACTCTTCGGATCTTGTTCAACTGTGAAATAATCTGTGATTTTTTTCTTTCCATTGCTCTTAGATTTTTTGTGTGCTGGCTCTTGTATAAGATCACGATCTCCGGATTGAGTATTTTCCTCAAACACATATTCTGACCCGCTGGTTTCTAATTCCATTATTTCCGATGAAATACTCATTTTTGCACAGGTTGAAACACTCAATTATTTGACGTAACGACTCACACACTTGGACAAAAATACCTCTCTATTCACCTAGATAAACTTAAGAAGACTGCGCGATCACTTCATTCAGCACGGACCTCGGGAAACCCTCTAAATTTGTCTAAACACGCATGAACTTGCAGAAATATACGTAGCACGACTCGTACGTATCATGATCAAGTAATACCAAGTAGCTTGATATCAAGTCAAGTAATAAATATCTCAAATCAAGTCAAGTCAAGAGTCAAGTATGTATTCGTTACAAGCTTGACTTTCAAGTCAAGTTCTTCTTAAAAAAATCAAGCTACTTGACTTGATGAATCCCTGATAACCTAATATGCAAGACTTTTATCAAAAACCTTCTACAAAAGATCATTTCAATTGATATTGTCGTTCGAATGTTACAGGTGAAAATGCAATTTTTAATGAAAGTTCAAATCCCTATATTTTTTGAACGAGGTTATATATGTTATATAAAGAAAATGTTTCGTTTGATGTCGAGAATCTATACCTAGTTAAAATCAGCGCAGTGGTCAAAGACTCACCCTGTATACTTGATTCCATAAATTTTATTTGGAACTTCTAATAATTCTATATTTGTCATCAAATCCCTCTGTGTTTTTAAGTAGGTATACCTATAATAAATTCGGTACAGTTTCAGATGATAAGTATATGTAACCTTCATTAGGCTACAATAAGAACAATCAATTTAAACATCAAAATATACAGAAAAATAATAATAATAATAACAATTTTTACTTTTGCTTCAAATTTTAACATGTTAATTTCAGTTTGATTTGTCTTGGTGAGTTTTTTTGCGATTGTGTTATTTTTCTGTATATTTTGATGTCTAAATTGATTGTTCTTATTGTAACCTGAAGAAGGATAGGTACATATGATTATCCGAAATTGTAACGAAATAAATCGTTAAATATTAATATTTTGCCTGTACACCGAATCTCTTTCATACTTTGTTCATTATAAGGCAATTTATTTTTTTTTTAGAGCATTTAACCTTGACAACGTCAAAAGATTTCTGTCGAAACGCTTGCATAGATAACAGGAATAATGTCAAACCGTATAACCACCCCACTAACGTCCTCTGGTTGCAAAACTGCACAAATAGACAGCAACCCATCGGCTACATCAAAGACCTATCGATAATGGTTCCACGAAGCAAAAAATGGTCGAAATTGGCGTCCCACAAAGAGAACCCTTATGCACCGATCGGTCTCGCCCCACCCCGTTGCATTATATGTGGTTAACGCCAGTAAGTCCTGCCCAACTGTTCTCTTGACGAATAGAAGCGTTCTCAAACGGATAGGTGGGGATAGGAGTGACGAATTATATCACCGCTATTCATAGCGATACGCCTTAGTGGGCGGATTGTGTCCCTAGTGTTTAAATATATAGAAATGTGTTAAGAAAGGTGTTGTATTTCTGATGTTGATGGCTTCCTCATTGTTGTTTCAGCTGTCCACAGTTGTTCCTTTGTGTTTTGAAGAGAGTGGGTTGCCATGTTGGCGTATGTTTGGTTTCGCTTGATTTGTGCAGTGTGGGCTTTTATTGTTGAAGACTTGAATAGCAGAGTTGAGAGTCGGACAGTAGTTGTGTGTGGTAGGGTTATAACGAAATTTTTAAAACATAATGTATTCTGATTTATAGAATGAGTTTAATATCGGTTCATTTTTCGTTAGAATACGCCAAAAATCTTATTTGGGTAATTTTGCAGTTTAAGGACCCAACGCATTCTTTATGTTTTTGCAATTTTAAGTTTTAAGGTGATTTAGTTGACCTCCTAAAGCATTAATAAATGATTAATAATAATTTTCCGATAAAAATTTTTTTGCAAATATTCTTTTTTTTTTCCAAGTTTAAAATGGCAAAATAGTATATTCTATAATAGTGATTTCAAATCAATAATTTGAAATTATGTTGCAAAATAATATACAACCATGGGGTAAACCAAATAAATAACTGGATAATTGTCTTTTTGCTAGTAGGAAATGTAAGGTTTATTTCAATATTGTAACTTGTTTGGTGCTTGTGAAAAAATTGTTATACAAATGTACTCCCTTTGAGGGGCTGTATCTTGACAAGGGATGCTCCAACGAAGTTTCCTTAGGTATATGAAAGATCCTATCTTTTCTTCGATGAGGAACAGTGGCCGATTTACCAATAGGCCAAGTAGGCCAGTGCCTAGGGCGGCAAATTTAGCAAATTTTTTTACAGATTTTTGTTTTATAATTATACGTGTACACAATCTATACTATAATAAAATCGTAAACATAGAATAGTCTGTACATTAAAGATATTCGAAAAAAATTCGCTAGGATGGCTTAAGATGAGTAACTGAGTAGAATTAGATTTTTTTAAATTTCTTGTTTGTCTGTCTGTGTGTCCATTTGTTTGAATGAACATCACGCAAAAACTACTGGGCACTTTTACATGAATCTCCTTGAGTGTGTAGTCTGAAGTCTCAACATTTAGCATAAAATATTTATCAAAATTGTACCCTTAAGGGGGGGTCAAAAGGAGGTCAACGTTTGTATGAAACTACGTGATTGCGTGCTCCAATCTCTTTGAAAATTTTCATGGATATTCTTCAAAGTAATTGGTGGAGGACCACATATTTATTTTTTCGATTCGGCGGTTGTGGGGCGGCAATACCACTGGTGACGTGCGGAGATGGGGCAGATACCCGAGTGAGCAACCAGAATGCGGCAGACGCGTGAAGGAAGACGTTGTTGATGGTCGTGTCAAATATTGAATTTTGCGGGTGAACTTTTCACTATTCTTGAATGGTTCAAATCATTATGATCTAACTAATATTTATAATTGTGGAAGTGAGTTTGAATGTTTAGTTATTTGGATTGTTGCTCAATCACACCAAAACTACTAGACCGATTTTGATCAAACTTTGCATTAATAGTAAAGTCTATCTTTGTTTCGCATGAAAACAGAATTTGGAGCATATTTATCCAAACTTGGATATAGCACTTCGCATGGCAACGGGTTAAAAACTATCTACGATCTACTTTGAGTTAAGAAAAGCTTGATGCTTTATCTCTTTTGTGCATAGAGTCAGAACTTATGAAAAAGAGAAATCTTTTTATTCGTATGAAAATACGACGATATAATTGATGATTTTGCAAATTTAAAATCTCGCAAGAAAATAATGTAAAACTTATTTGATGTCATTGTCTGTCACCATTGTTAACATGTTATATTTTAATAGAAATTGTTTGTATTGTACTTAAACTGTTAAGTGCAATAAATAATATGTAACAAAAACATTGTTTTCTGACCACTCATTATTTTGTCTGTGTTCATATAGTGTAGGTATTTAAGTCATGCCTTTCCCCACCTTATGATTAGTACATGCTACAATTTTTAACCCCGACGCAAAAAGAGGGGTGTTATAAGTTTGACGTGTCTGTCTGTGGCATCATAGCACCCGAACGAATGAACCGATTTCAATTTAGTTTTTTTTTTTATATTACAGTTGTTTTACAGACGGGTGTTCTTAGACATATTTGATGAAAATCGATTGAGCTGTTTAAAAGTTACAGAGGTTTTACGCTTTAAAGTCGGGTTTTTTTTTGTTTTGCCTGTCAAATAAACTTGTTACGTCAACATTAAACTTTTCAGTACATAGCGGGTTGCAAAAGTCTAGTAACTGACAGAAATATCATTAAGTTCACAATCATACTAATAACAGGATTAAACTAACGTATTGAATTTCAAAAGTCAGTAGGGGCGGCAAAAATTGAATGGCCTACTAGCGGCAAATTTGTAAATCCGCCACTGATGAGGAATCACCTTGTCACCAAACCCACTCGGCTCCAGAGAGTGCACAAAGTACCTCCTCGGCTAGCTCTAGAGCTGAGACTACTTATAAAGGGGCGCCACTCTCTTTTATGATAATACAAAGAAAAAAAAAAAAGAGGAGAGTACACTAAAGATCTCAGGATCGCAAAAGAGAGAAAATAACGAACGCACTCTGAGGATGCCAAACGAGCCCGATCACACAAGCGGGAGGTAGTGGCTGGTAGAAAGAATATAGAGCAATTATTTAATAATATAATGAGCCCAAATGAAATACTCAAGGTCCCTCAAATGAGGATATATCTTACAGGAGGTAGATCACTAACTAGTTCTTACTTCACAACCCGAATATTCGATATGATGCTTTATCTCTTACTAAACAAACAGTAATATCACCCCAAGGTATATACTTAGAGCCTCGATGGTAATCGTTACAAATAGCTCTTTACTTATATCTAAGCGACCTTCTCGATAGGTCGGGTTTTATGTACTAGACAGTATTCACTGAATTGGGCCTCTTTGATACTAATCAATCTCAACTAAATTCTACAGACTAACCTTCTATAACAGTCTAGGTCGTGGCTTGACTGAATTACAAAAGGATATAGTTTCTTAACCCATAATTATTCTCACAGTCTCGTAGATGGAAACTGGGCTCAAATGAGTAGTATACGTATGAGAGTTCTCCCTCATTTTATGAACATAACCTCACATTTCTGTATCTCGGCTTGGAGCTAGAAAATGGGGTATTCGCTCGTAGTGTTGGATATGGGGGCCCATCAGGCACATGTAGGAAGTTGTCTTTAGGGCTCCTATGTATTTGAGCGTCATTTGGGCCCCCATTTGGGCCCCCATTTGTATTGTGATATAGGTTTGAATTTGTAGAAAGCTGTCTTTAGGTATGTTTTGTATCTGGGTCCCCATTTCGATTGCGATTTCACGCAAGGATATGGGGGCCCCGGTCTGATACATGTAGGAAGTTGTCTTTAGGGCTCCTATGTAGTTGGGCTGGGACCCCATATCCTTGCGTGAAATCGCAATCGAAATGGGGACCCAGATACAAAACATACCTAAAGACAGCTTTCTACAAATTCAAACCTATATCTAATACAAATGGGGCCCAAATGGGGGCCCAAATGACGCTCAAATACATAGGAGCCCTAAAGACAACTTCCTACATGTGCCTGATGGGCCCCCATATCCAACACTATGAGCGAATACCCCATTTTCTAGCTCCAAGCCGAGATACAAAATGTGAGGTTATGTTCATAAAATGAGGGAGAACTCTCATACGTATACTACTCAAATGTATTCCTGGGCCAACGTAGTACAATTTCTTACAGTAATGCACCCTGGGTAGACGACAGGTGTGGTATCTTAGATGGCAAAATCTGGTGGAGGTCCCCAAAGACAGCTCCCACGATAATTCAAAGGCAGCCTAGACAAACAGCTCGAAGACTTCAAAGAAAGTTCAGAATCTGCGGTACCTCGCAACGGTACAATAACAACTCCCAATTCGAAGCAGAATGATGCTAAAATACGAAGAAAAATCTAATATTCCTCGTGACAAACATAGGTTAACACACCAATCCCACGTCGTTTTTCCATTATTAATTTGTTACCTACTGTTTCTTTGAATACTATGTAGGTATTGGTATATTTTTTTTTATAAATTGAGATATCACATAAATTGTCCTGGCTCTAAATTAAGGTTTTCCCCTATGTTATGGATGACCAGAAACAATTTTGAGATCTTTCTCTTTAATACTTTGGATTGTATTTGTACTCAGAAGAATCATCAGTCTATTTTAGGTACATCTTATATAAAAATAATAATGACTAAAATTACTATTACGCTCAGTTCCAGTCTCAACAAATATAAATCTAAAAACACATATTTAGAATTAACAAAGATACCTAGATCACAATTAGTAGGACAGTTATAAGTACATATCTAATAACATTTTTCTCTATGAAAATAAGATTTTTCCTCTCTGAATTTTTTTCACTATCTACATGGTTTAATATTGACAATTGACATGCAATGGACGCGTGTTGACATTCGAAAGGATGGGATGTCAGTGTTGTCAATCACAAAACGAAAATATAACAAAAAACAATACTGTAATGAATTCATTACAGCAGTGTTTTTAGTACTGTAATGAACTCCTTACGACTCTGAAAAAGAGAATATTATATTCTTACACAAGTTGCAGAATGGGCACCTATTCCAACACGAATGCGAATTGCCTTCTGCAACGAATATTAGACGATATTTTCTCCATTTCAGTCAAGAATTGTGAGAAATTTATTGGAACTCAATGAAAAATTCAGATTATACCTCCTAGTGCCTTTTGTATTTAATTTTCGCAGTTGGTGCGACTGATACGAAAATTGACAGATTATAGAATTTCAATAGTGCGTTCAAATTTCTACATGGTTTAATATTGACAATTGACATGCAATAGACGCGTGTTGACATTCGAACGGATAGGATGTCAGTGTTGTCAACGTTGGAGGAGATTAGCCGTGGATATTAGTTATATGTGAAAGTAATTTGGGTTCTTGGCTAATGGGGCTATTTATAATCAAACAACCATTGGTACATACACCTATATTTCGGAACTGTATTGGTTCCTTCATCAGGATGCTGAAAAGTTTTTTTAATATAATTACACAAAGACCCAGTTTATAATAGGTATGGGGATAAAAATCTTAACAATAAAAATATCCATTTAAAACAGGTATAAGAAAGAGTCATCAACAACTAAAACAAAATGTTACTCACATGCGTCAGTTGCTGTAGGGAAAAGAGGCAAACTGAATGGAAAACATTCCTCAGAATATAGCTACGAGGCTATAATATCAATTAATCAAAAATGGAGACATTCAAAAACGGATACAAACAGTCGTTTAAGGTTAGGAGAGACCACAGACGAGAGCAGAGAAGGCAAAGGAGACCAACTTCAAATCTATGAAAACGAGGCGGTGGCGTTTATCGAGGTACGGGGGCCATCTTTTAAGTCTAGGTGCAGGAGATAACTATAAATGTTACTTAGACCTTTTATGTCTGTTCTTTTATTAACACTATTGTTGTTTTCGTTAATAAAGCACATTTCTTGGAATATTCTTTTATGATAATTTTTGCAAAAGGAGAGGACCTTCGCTTGCTCAAAATTAAACGAGTGAAGGTTTTTAACTGCATGATTGGATAGCGCACAATTTTCGGATAAAGACCTGATGTCACTTCGATGGCCAAAAAAACGACGTTTCAAGGACTGAGATGTTTGTCCTATATAGACGCTGGGGCAATCATTACAAGGGACTGAATAAACACAGTCAGAGTGGTTAAAAAGAGGAATTCTGTCTTTTAATCTGGAAAATAGAGCTCCATTTGAGAAAACGGTATATTTGGCAATCTTTAGGTTTCTGATGTTGGATAGAATGCGAATCAACTTATTGGTGAGACCAGGAAGATAGGGCAGAGAGGCAAATTTTGGGATATCCAATTCTGAGTTGGTGGTACCATTGATACTTCTTCCTTCATTGTTCTGGGGTGCAATGGAAAGTTCTTCTCGTGTTGTTGGGGTGCAGTAAATGAGTTTATTAAGAAGGCCTTTAGGGTAGCCATTCTCTCTGAGGACGTTATACAATTCTCTGAAGGCTGTCCTTTGATAATCCTGATGTGCAAACTTTTGAATTCTATCTTTCAAGTTACGGATCACGTTCACTTTCACTTTCCAATCATGATTTGATCGATAATTAATAAATGTTTGTCTCCTAAGCCTTTCTTTTGAACCGGCCTTCCTATATCTATATGTGGACGACATTATCACAGCAATACCTGCAGATGGACTACAGGAACTTCTGAGGGTGTTTAATTCTTATGATGAACACATCGAGTTCACAGTGGAGGAGGAGAATGAGAATTCGGTTCCTTTCTTAGACACCAGAGTTATCAGAGCCCCAGACAACACCTTAAGTTTAAATTGGTATAGAAAACCTACTAGTTCAGGCAGATACATCCATTATCGATCAATTCATGATTGGAAAGTGAAAGTGAACTTGATCTGTAACTTGAAAGATAGAATTCAAAAGTTTGCACATCAGGATTATCAAAGGACAGCCTTCAGAGAATTGTATAACGTCCTCAGAGAGAATGGCTACCCTAAAGGCCTTCTTAATAAACTCATTTACTGCACCCCAACAACACAAGAAGAACTTTCCATTGCACCCCAGAACAATGAAGGAAGAAGTATCAATGGTACCACCAACTCAGAATTGGATATCCCAAAATTTGCCTCTCTGCCCTATCTTCCTGGTCTCACCAATAAGTAGATTCACATTCTATCCAACATCAGAAACCTAAAGATTGCCAAATATAACGTTTTCTCAAATGGAGCTCTGTTTTCCAGATTAAAAGACAGAATTTCTCTTTTAACCACTCTGACTGTGTTTATTCAGTCCCTTGTAATGATTGCCCCAGCATCTATATAGGACAAACATCTCAGTCCTTGAAACGTCGTTTTTCTGGCCATCGAAGTGACATCAGGTCTTTATCCGAAAATTGTGCGCTATCCAATCATGCAGTTAAAAACCTTCACTCGTTTAATTTTGAGCAAGCGAAGGTCCTCTCCTTTTGCAAAAATTATCATAAAAGAATATTCCAAGAAATGTGCTTTATTAACGAAAACAACACTAGTGTTAATAAAAGAACAGACATAAAAGGTCTAAGTAACATTTATAGTTATCTCCTGCACCTAGACTTAAAAGATGGCCCCGTACCTCGATAAACGCCACCGCCTCGTTTTCATAGATTTGAAGTTAGTCTCCTTTGCCTTCTCTGCTCTCGTCTGTGGTCTCTCCTAACCTAAAACGACTGTTTGTATCCGTTTTTGAATCTGTCGGTTTTTGAATGTCTCCATTTTGATCATTTGATATTGTAGCCTCGTAGCTATATTCTGAGGAATGTTTTTCATTCAGTTTGCCTCTTTTCTCTACAGCAACTGACGCATGTGAGTAACATTATGTTTTAGTTGTTGATGGTTCTTTCTTATACCTGTTTTAAATAGATATTTTTATTGTTAAGATTTTTATCCCCATACCTAGTATAAACTGGGTCTTTGTGTAATTATATTAAAAAAACTTTTCAGCATCCTGATGAAGGAACCAATATAGTTCCGAAATATAGGTGTATGTACCAATGGTTGTTTGATTATAAATAGCCCCATTAGCCAAGTGTTGTCAACCACAAAAACTATATATTATATACAAATATAACTAAAAACAATGCTGTAATTAGTTTCATTACAGCACTGTTTTTAGTACTGTAATGAATTCATTACGACACTGAAATAGAGAAAATAAATTTTGACATCGTTTTTTGTTATTACTGAACTTAACCGTTCCTAACATAATAAAAAAATAGCAAATGTAAAAAAAAATTTTTTTTGTCAAATAATTTTTTAATTTTTTTTTCTTCATTTTTGCTTTGATTTTTCAAACCTAACTTAAATTAACCAGACCTTACCTAACCAGACCAGCAATTATGTGAAATATACAAAGGGTCCTTCAACTGCAAATTGACCCTTCCCGGTTACAACTCTATACGATGGATATTCTAGGAGCTATAGAGTAGTGTTGGGTGGTACACGTCTTAAAATTAAGTTTGCATGATGTGCCACATTTTTGAAATGAAGCGGTACATTATCACTTCAAATGAGGCGAGGGAGTCTGGCCGTTCATGACGCGATACTATGTCGGGACAAAATTTGTACTAATATAGACGACGGGTTGTTGAAGCGGTATAGCGTAGCGAGGGCGAGGTAAGTAAGAACAAGGAACCTTCAAATATGTCGATGCAAAAGGAGGGTAACGTTAACTGTCAACAGAATTGAAGTAGTAAAAGAGGTAAAATTTAGAATGCAATTTAATTATTGGATTTTGAAACTTTAGGACGGTGAGCGAGTGAGAAAAAGATTTTACTGAATATGAGGATTTTGTTATTTAAAACAATCGAAGCTAACCGTGATTATATATTCTCATGTAATTATAAAATTTAAGGTTTCCTCTCACATCATACACAGTTTTCCATTTCGTTTAAGAACAAACTATTTTTATAAAAATGTATCCAATTACTAGCAATTTCGGGCTGAATTCTTTTTGTGAGACTTCATTATGCCGAAAAGATTTATTGATTATTTATGGCTCATCGCAATTTGTAATTTCAACATTTATAAGGGTCATTTATTGAGTATTAATATTCCAAAATTTCATCTTTGTTGTTCATCA
This sequence comes from Micraspis discolor, assembly GCA_030674115.1. Classification (NCBI taxonomy): domain Eukaryota; kingdom Metazoa; phylum Arthropoda; class Insecta; order Coleoptera; family Coccinellidae; genus Micraspis; species Micraspis discolor. The sequence continues at coordinate 35,717 of JARTUT010001785.1, forward strand.
TTTGTGTTAATTTGGTTGATAGGAAACTGAATATTTCACCTTTTGATAATAATAATAACTCGTTCAATTTTTCATCGAGTCTATTTTTCATGTTTTCTAACTTATCTTTATCTATGACGAACAGAATTCCTAATAATAATTAATATTTTTAAATATGAAAAATTAACACTATAATGTCATGAGATACTGGTACAAAAATAGCAGGTAGTAATCGAGAGCTTAGCGTTTTATTCCTTCTCTGAAGAATCAATATTTTCATACAATCATCGAAAATAAAATTGTTTTTCTGTTGAGTTCAAAGAAACTCCTATAAAATCCCTTCATAGTGGGTGCCAAAGTGACAAAGACACCGACGCGTCTTAAAACCCTCCGTTATTACATAATTTTCATCTGTGTACTGTCTACTATGAATCAGTACATCCCCTCAGCCCTCATTTACCTCTGTCTCTGTCGTTTTTGTACCGGTGACCAGGACCAGGACTTATCCCCTCTCCCTCTTTGTATATGTCGCGTGGCTCCATCGCTTCCTGGTCCTCATCGAGGCGAAGTGGGACATTTGAAGTGGGGTGTTCATTGTATAAAAATGAGCCTCTCTAACATTTTCTCGTCGTGTACGGGACAAATGAGCCGCCTCTTGTACCCAACCTTAGTTGAGATTGATGGTCCATAACGACTGGCTTCAAAATTCCTAATAAGTAGTTTGATCTAACATTTTTGTGTGAAGAGAAATTCAGAAATTCTCTATTGAAAGAAGATTGGTATAAATCTAAAGGTCATAAAAATTGATTGAGTTTAAGTTTGATTAAATATCTAATATAAATTGTTCAAAATAATTTCAAAGGACATCTACACGCGCCATGGTCCATTTCCTTAATCCATACAGGAAAAAGATTCATCCTACCCTTAAACCATGACGAATTCCATACGTTTTTTCTTGCAATATCAAACTCGTTTCGCCAACTTAGCGAATTATGGCTAACATTCCTCCTATATCTACTTCGGTTTGGTAACATAATTCCAACGCCTCTCAAGGAAATGTATACAGTATTAATAAATATTTTTAATTAATAATAACAACAGAGTGTGCAAGTGGTTTTTATAACAAGCATATACGAATAATATAAATCAATCAAAATTACTAGTGAAAAAATTAACCTCAGCTACATATCAAATTTTAACAATAATTTTGTTGCTATAAGAACTTGTTTGGTGTTTGTTAGTTTATAATGCATTTATTATGCAACACCAAATGTTTATTTATTATCAACAAATGAATATTATAATGGAATAAATATAAGATATCCTCGAATAGCCGAATAAGTCTTTATTCATGAAGTTGTAAAAATAATGTGTTTCTCCATAATAAATGTTCAATAAGCCATATTTCAATTGTTCTTTTAGTGTGGCTCAAAGTCAGATTAACAATTAATACTTAATTGTAAATTGTCAGTAGAGAGTTTGAATAATAAGTTGCCAATATTAATAAACCAATGAAACAGCCCTCACAGTCTTCCTAGAAATAGTCTCTTATCAAGAAAATCACGTTCAAAACTACTACATAGTTGTTTAAATATTTATTCTTATCAAATAAAATTACATATTCAGGTAATATTCTGATGTTTGAACTGTGGATCCCAGCAAATTATACCCTTCGAACAAATAATTGTTGTTACCAGCGTAATCTCAGCGAAACTTCAATTCCCAATTGTTACGCAATCTCTTCGGAGATATAAATATACGTTTATTACTTAATCTCATATTTATCGACATCACGGGTACAATGAACTCCCTTGTTGTGAGAAAGTTTACATCGATTAGTTTCGTGGCGACATCTATGTTTCACCGCTAGAGTTGCATTCTCCATTAAACACTAGTGCCAGAGTTGACATTGTAGCTGCCTGTAACTGTAATTTTGTTGTGAAGGAAAGAGAAGAAATCAACTTGCAATGAGAAAATATGATTGAGTACAGTGATGTTATTTATTTTCAACTAGAAAATATTTTATAAGAATCAATGTTTTTAAACAAATATATAATTGCTGAAATACTACGAGAACACCTTTCCATTAGAAAATTCAAGCGTCATCTATTGGATGAACGCTCAAGCACATGTAAGACGTGATTCGCTAGGAAGACCTCTCTCGTATTTATCAGATTCATTCAACCATTGTTTATACATTACCTAGTTGTTCAACCACCCTGCCAACAAGGTGGCGCTAGCTTGTGAAAAACCTACAGTCAATTATATGAAGTCACTGTAGCAAAATCAGGAATCAGGAATGATAGCAATGTTGCCTACTTGAAATATAAAGCAGAGTGGATAAGAAAAATTAAGAAGCTGTCCATATATTCCATAAACATAATACATTGTTTACCGGGTAGGAAAAGCTTAACATTCCTGGACGACTGTGAAGGTTGCTAAGTCGAGGCGCAAGCCGAGACTTAGCAACATAGAGTCCAGGAATGTGGCTTTTCCTACGAGGTAAACATACTATTTTTCCGCAAATCGTTTAAAATTCGACAGATATTGATTGATTTAAAAAAAAACGCGTTAATTTTATTCCCAAATAAATGGTGCTTTGAAATTCCTAATAAAATTACTTGGGTTACTATGGAAACGTATTGAGGTTGAATTGTCAAACTTGACGCTTATAAATTTAATTGCTGGTGTTCTCGAAAGTAAAATGATAAGTGATGATGAAATTTCCATTCCTGGGACTCCTCCAGAGCTGGTTGAGGCAGTGAATACTGCTTCATTAGAATTATTGCCAAAGAAATCAAGAGAAAAGTACGAACATGCATACAGACGTTTTATGGATTATCGCATGAGTAAAAATACGAGTTCTTTCTCAGAAAATGTTGTAATGGCATACTTCCTAGACCTTTGTTTAAAGATGAAATCTTCAACATTATGGGCCAATTATTCAATGCTGAAATCAACCCTTGCACTTAAACACAATGTAGATATATCTATACATACTCAAAACTTCGTTCATTATTGAAACGGCAAGCTCAAGGTTATAGGGCAAAGAAAGATTTTAACGAAGGAAGAAATTTATCCAGGAAGCTCCAGATAAAGAAAATTTAATGATTAAGGTAATTTACAAGTTTTTAACTTCTATTTAGATTATAGCTTTATTTATTTTTAGGTGGCTGTAATATTTGGTATTTCTGGGGCCTGTAGAATGGATGAGTTAGTCCGAATGACTTTACACGATATAGAAGACTTAAAATCTAAGCTTTTAATCAGCATACCTGATTCGAAAACCAACAAACCAAGATCATTTGTAATTAATCAGATCTACTTGAATGTTTATCGAAAGTATGTTTCGTTAAGACCAGAAAATATGAACAGTGATCGATTTTTCTTTAAATATCAAAGCGGAAAGGGTTGTAGATCAATTTAGAAAAATGCCCAAAATAGTTGCTACTTATTTGAACTTGGTAAATCCGACAGAATATACTGGTCACTGCTTTCGTCGGTCTTCTGCAACAATATTGGTTGACTCTGGTGCCGACATAACTAGTTTAAAGAGACATGGCGGATGGAAGTCATCAAACGTTGCTGAAGGATATATCGAAGAATCGCTTAACAATAAGGTTGAGGTGGCAAATAAAATTTTCACAGTACAAAATATTCAACAAAATGACCCTTCCACCCTGCATGTTGTCCAAAATGTTTCTCATAGTTCTAAGAGTATTCCTCCAATGTTCAATAATTGTACTAACTGTCAAATTACTGTAAATATAACAAATTGATCTTAAAAATGTATTCAGCAATGACTTGATGTTTTCAAAATATAAATTAATTCCTTATAAGCAATGTGTTTTCTATCATTTATGTAGAACACTAACAACTGTACGGAAATATCATTTCCTTACAGTAAGGAAGTCCTGACTTTTTTTCTTCAAGAAATTTTGACAGGAATGTCAAAATTTCCTGGCGATTTGCGGAAAACGTTTTTTCCATATTATGAACGAATTGCTTGACGCAGATCCTTTCATTTAACTATACGACAATTCGTTTTGCCAATTTAGCGATTGGTGCTTGAAAAAGCGGAGAAAGGTAAACTATGAAATGTTTGTGTTTGTATAGAGTGGTTTATTTTTAGAAGCTCTTAATTATCTGAATGATGAGAAGACCTGGTATACCGGTATGAAGTGAGCGTCAAGATACAAATGTCTCGATAGGGATCATTTGTTGTGAACGTGCCTTTATTTATTTTTTTTTGGTTTCCTATGACATCTGTGAGACATATTTAGTATACATCAAGTCATTGAACTGACAACATCATTTTTTATCATCGTGTTAAACATGTCGAATTTCGTACCAGAAAGTGAAGATTTGCGGAAAGCATTATGTAATGAACACCTCTTTCCAACGTCCTAGTAGAAGAGGGCTTTCCACCGACGAAGAGGTGTTCAAAAGAAAAATTGAAAATTTAAAAATATTGTTTATTTAGTGTTTCTCCTGACGGGAGAAATCTTCAGGGTTCGGCTCGTTGCTAGAAAAGGACGAGTCTTCAGTTCTTAAGATTAGGGAACTCAATAAAATTCCTGAATAACTAAAACTAATTTATTCGAAGAACACAAAAAAAGAAAATGACAATTTTAACAAGCACAAAAAAATAATCAAAACAATTTCTGACAAAATATTATTGGAGGTTTCGGACTATGGACTTCTGACTGTTTATAAAGTTTATATCTGACCTTTTTCCTTGGACTTCTAACACGGAACTTCGCTAGCGAAATTTTGAACTCACACAATTACTATTTTTTAGAATTTAAAGGACTGATTTACTTCTAAGTATTTAAGTGTTTTTCCGGTTACGGATCACGTTGAACTGGCTTTCCATTCCCTAATTTTTCCTAATATCCCTTTGTCCGTGGGCGTTATCGAACATAATCCGGAATTCCCTAATTTCTCCTAATTGGTGCCCTTCTTTCGATAGTTCGAAATATACCCCACTAATTGGAAATCTAAGTTTCATTGGCTTTAGTCAACTGAGTCTCTCGATACAAACCTCTGATTGGTCCACTGATTTAATTTTAATTTTTCTACTACAGATCCACCTTTTTCCCATCGTTAACCTAATCTAAGCTCTTAAGGTCGACAAGGGTCACGTAAATGTATCATATGTCGAATTCCCTAATTCTCAAATTTTTATTATGTAGTATATTTATCAAGATTTCCATGTAGTGAATCAATAAATTTTGTTTTAAATCTTAGGTTTTATGATTATTGGTGTGATATTTTTGAGAGGTTCATTACTGTCTGGAATGTCTGGGAATTTCCGTTAGATATGGTCTTTCGCTTATCAAGACCCATTATCCAGCATCGCTAGACATATCATATTACAATTATTTTTTTGGTTTCATTTGAAGGAAAAGGCTGCAGAGTCAAAATGTGTAGAAAACAATGGCCACTACAATATTTTTATAACAATCTCAGGAAATTATCAGAATATAGTGGTTGAATGACATATGAGCAATGTTTAGAAGCATCAAGTTTCTCATTGGCCAGAGCATTATCACGCTACATGCCTATAATTTAGTACTGAAACATCATGTTTTTGCAACAATTTCAGGAAATGCTCAGAGTTCACAGTAGTTGAACAACAGATGGGCAGGGCTTGATAATATCCCATTGTCGGCACTTTATAAAGGAGGAGGCGACAATAGACGATCAGGTTTCTGATTGGCCAGTGATTAATCTTGCTAAATGCCCTTGTTTCACTACTGAATAGTCATGTTTTTGTGATAATCTCAGGAAAAGAACAGAATTTAGTAGTTGAACGACAGATGGGGTTTAAAATCTAATTGCCGGCATCGTATAAAGGGGATGTGACAAAAGATGATAGGATTTATGATTGGACAGTGTCATATCTTGCTATATACTCTCGTTTTACTACTGAAATATCATGTTTTTTCAATCATATCAGAAAATGATCGCAACTTAGTAGTTGAACGACAGATGGGTGGGGGTTTTGATATAATTTTCGACACTGTATAAAAACAGAGGTGACAATAGACGATAGTTTTTTTGATTGACCAGCGAATTATTCTGCTAAATGCCTTGTTTTTGTACTGAAAATGTTTTTTTATAACATCAGGAAATGATCACATTTTAGAAAATGAGTGACAGATGGGCGGAGCTTAAGATCTAATTGTCGCTACTCTATGAAGGGTGAGGAGATGAGACAATCAGGGTTCTGATTGGCCAGTGCCTCATCTTGATAAATGCCCTACTTTTAGTACTGATAATTTTTTGTAGTAATTTCAGGAAATTATCAGAATTCATTAGTTAAACACCGGATGGGCAGGGCTTGATATCCCATTGTCTGCACTGTATAAAAGAGGAGGCGACAATAGACGATCAGGTTTCTGATTGGCCAGCGATTTATCTTGCTAAATGCCCTTGTTCAACTACTGAATAGTCATGTTTTTGTAATACTCTCAGGAAAAGAACAGAATTTAATAATTAAACGACAGATGGGGGGGATAAAATATAATTATCGGCATTGGATGTGACAAAAGATGATCAGGTTTCTGATTGGACAGTGTCATATCTTGCTATATGCACTCCTGGGCTCATCAAGCACTCTAAACACCCCAAGGACTTCTGAGTGCACTCCAAGAAAGCCAAGCACCGTGAGCGCAATTTGCATCGCACGCGCACCAAGCACCCTAAGCGCTCTAAACACTTTTAGAGAACGAAGCACCCCTAGCGCACCAAGCCCCTCCAAGTCCCTCGAGCACCCTAAGTGCACCAAGCACACTTTACGCGCACCAGCCACCCCAAGCGCTCAAGGCACCCTAACCGCACCAAGCCTCCCAAGCACAACAAGTGTACCAGGCACCCCAAGCGCTCAAAGTGCTCCAAGCCCCCTGAAGGCTCCAAACCCCGGAACGCCCCAAGTACCCCAAGCGCACTTAGCACCTATTGAACGCACCAAGTCCCTAAGCTCTCTAAACCTCCATACGCCCAGAGCACCTCGAGTGCACCAAGCACCCCAAGCGCCACAAGCACATGATGCACCCCTAGAGTACCCCCAAGCGCACAAAGCAACTCAAGCACCCAAAGCGCAATAAGCCCCTGAGCACCACAAGCGCACCAAGCTTCCAAGGCGCTCCAAGTGCACCATTCCCCCAAGCACCATAAGTGCACCAAGCACTCCTGATTGCTCCAAGCCCCAAGTGCTCCAAGCATCCCATGAGCTCCAAGCCCCCAAGTACACCAAGCACCCATTAAACGCGCCAAGCAACCTAACCAATACAATTATTCATAAACTTGGAAGGTATTTTTACTTTGCAGTCAACACATACAATGCAGGGGAATGAAATTAACTATTGAGCATTCCGTAAAAGCTCAATTATAATATAATAAAGTTTATTGAACTATTTTCTCATACATCCAATAAACAGGAAAAATTATGTTACAGAGGTAATCAATTACAAGAATGTGAACACCTGTGCGTAACCAACTCAAATTAAGTGCTAACGTGAAACAATATATTGACATCTCATTGTGATCATCATACTCTCAGAATCCCAAATTGTGATCATCATACTCTCAGAATCCCAACCACCCAAAACTTCAACGGAAACACCTTCTTCAGGCCATAGGGGCACACAAAATAATAATTAAAAAAAAGAAAAACCACACCTCGTCACACTCTGCCCCTCTAGTCATAACAAGTTGAACTTTAATAACTTTGCGGTATCAGATGACGCTAAATAATTCTTCGATAAAGTCTCCATCTGAAGAGAGTAACCATTTTTTAATCTTTGCTTTGAATAAATGAAATCTTTTAATATTTTTTAGTTCTTCCGGTACAACTGAATATATATGTGGGGCCAAGTAAGAAAACGATCGTTGTCCTATTCTCTTTTTATTTATGGGTCTTAGGTAAGTACATCCTTTTTTTCTGGTGAAGTATTCATGATCCAATCTCTTCACACTTATCTTTCTCACAAAAATGTTGCAATTAATTTTCAAAGCGTATAATCGTCTAATGTCCAGAACCCCAGCCAATGCGTAAAGTTGTCTACTAGGAAAAGTGATTTTTTTTCCAAATATAATTTTTAAAAACCATTTCTGCATGACACTCAGGCTCGTCAGATGATTATTGTAGACTCCACCCCATGCTGTGATCCCATAACTCAATTGTGATTGAACGAGTGCGTCATACAACATCATGAGGTGTTTTGTGCCGTTCAGATATTTTTTCATGTATCTGAACTTATACAAAAGATTTCTCAGCTTCTTGGTCAGATGCTCAATATGTTCATTCCATTTCAAATGACAGTCGACCACTACACCTAAGTATTTGATACAGCTAGTTTCTGGTATTTCAGTTTCATCGTCTATTCTGATCGAGCCCATATTTGGTAGTCCTGTCCTGTATGAGGCAAATGGGAGGTATCTTGTTTTTTCGATGTTAAGTGTGAGTTTGTTGCACTTGAACCAATCTTTCAACCGAGCGAAGTCATCTTGAACTTTTTGTTTTAGTACTTCCCAGGAGTCTGCGTAGTACTGGATTACGGTATCATCCGCAAAGCTGAATACTTCGCCATCTGACTTTGCTTTGAGTAAACTGTTCATGTAAATCAAGAACAAAATTGGCCCAAGTACTGTTCCCTGAGGAACCCCATAATTAACCGTCTCCTCACTGCTTCTACACCCATCAATTTCCACTATTTGTGTGCGGCACGTCAAATAGCTTTTGAGCAGAGCGTAAACCGGTCCACGGAATCCGTAGTGTCTCAGTTTTCTTAAGAGTTGACTGTGAGAAACAGTATCAAATGCCCTAGCCAGATCGATAAAGAGGCATAGCGAAGGGGTTGTTTTATCGAGATGCTCGTATGTGTTTCCAATAAGTTTTCTAATGGCATCCTCAGTCGACCTCTGCTGTCTGAATCCATACTGGTTACTATCTATGATGTTATATTTTTCTAGGAAGTTCACTATTTTTATCTTCAGTATTTTTTCGACTATCTTTGCCAAATTAGACAACAACGAGATGGGCCTATAATTTTTTATGTCCGTTTTATCTCCATTTTTGTATAGTGGTTTAATGATCCCTATTTTGAATGCATCAGGAAAACATCCATTTTGAAAACAATAATTTATCAAATATGTCATAGGTTTTGATATCTCCTCTTTGATTTCTTTGAGAGTTTCTGTTCTAATTCCATCATATCCTGGTGCTCGCCCTGATTTCAATTGTACAGTAACATTCTCGACTTCATCTGGACTAGTTGGAGATAAGTAGATTGAATTACTCTGGAAGATATCTCTTTCCTTATAGTCTTTAGTAGGGCTTGCAATTTTATCAGCGTATTTTTGTCCAAGAGTGCTGTAATATTCATTGAACAAGTCAGCCATTTCTTTCTTCTCCTCAACTAGTTCATCACCCCTTCTCAAATGCTTGATTTCCGTTTTGGGTTTTGTATTATCGCAAACATCTTTGACGTAACCCCATATAGCTTTGGATTCGAAGTTACTCCTCTGTGTAAATTTTTGTAGGTATCTTTTCTTTTCCGTTTGTATTCTTTGTTTGAGTTCATTTCTGAGTACTTTATACTGTCTCTGAAGCGTTTCATTGTTTGGCTCCTTTTTGAGGTTCAGATATAGCTCATTTTTCTTATTTATCGATTTGATTAGAGTAGGAGTAATCCACTTTTTTCTCCTTACATTTTTATTATTACAATTGACTGTATTTGTATTTTTCTCTATATGTGATGTCAAAGTTTTGGTAAAGGTTTCAGCTATTATGTTTATGTTTTTCCTTCATACATTTCCGTCCAGGTTTCATTTCGCAAGTCTCCTCTCAGTTTCTTATAGTCAATGTATCTTCTCTCCATTTTTCTGTGTGTTTTCATAGATTCGTCAATACCTAAGTTAGCACAAATCACGGTTGGGTAATGATCTGTTATTAAATAGTGCAGAACGAATGCGTTAACGTTTTTTTGATCACTCAGTATTTTTCCACTCTTCATGAAAGCATGATCAAGGCAACTTTTACTCTGGGGACGGGTACATTCATTAATTAAAGAAATGAATCCGAATGAATACATAATATTTTTATATTCATCCACATATTCATCATGGCCCAGAAGATTTATATTGATATCACCGATCATTAAATGTTGCTTACAGTTACTCACGCTTTGTAGATAAGAAGGGAGACTACGATTAAAAATTTCAATTGCTTGATCTGGAGATCTATAAATTGCTGTTACTTTGGTGTATTCAGTTTTCCCTTGCCATATATCAATCTCTAAAACTTTAGTTTCGCCAAGTTGAACTACCTTGTGAATGAAATTCAGGGTGTTTTTCACATATATTACAACCCCGTCATTCCTATTGTATACTCCCTCATTATAGACCAAACTGTATCCCTCCATGCCAAACATGTTCAAGTCGTATATGTGGAATGTTTCGGTCAGGACGATTATTTCGAATTTTGTGGAAATGTATTCTAAAAACAAAGTAAGTTCCGCGAAATTCATAGCAAGGCTTCTTATGTTTGTGTGAAATATCTTAAATTCCTTCATTGAACACTCACCTTTGAGACCAGAAACATCCTCTATGATCTCTGTGACAAAATGTTCATCTTGGTAGTCCCTAATAAAACGATTCATAATTTCTATTTAGTATAATAAAGAATAAAGGGAGGGCCACATTTAAGATTTCTGACTCAGAGAAGAAAAGATGACTTTAAATTAAAAGTACAATTTAACTAAACACAATATATGCAATGTAACACAAAATTCATACCCAATGTATACTCAGCTCAAATATAAATAGAAGAATGTAGACGATACAAAAAAAAAAAAGGCTCTGCCACTCTCAACGGTGAAAAACGATATATCTTCTTGAACTATCCTCCTTTCTTCGCTTTGCTTCCAGTATTTCCGGTCTTCTGTGCTCTAGTTTTACCACTTCCTGAAGACTGCGATCTGGTTCTACTTCTCTCTTCCCAGTCTTTGGCCTTCTCCTGTACTGGCTTGAGTACTAAACTTTCTGGGTTGTCCTTGGAGTCCAATGATAGATAATCGTGCACAGTTATCTTCTGCTTTAAACTGCCTATGAGTGTCGGATTTTTAGGTGTGCTCTTTACTATTTCGTGTTCTTGCTCCAGATCACTCCCAAATTCCGTCTGCTTCCTGAGTTGATCTACAGAAAATCTTTCACCATCGACAACCAAAAATTTCTGCGAAATATACGCCCTATGTTTATTTGATCTTGCGGAATTTAGTTGTCTCCTCAGGTATTTAAAATCGTCGCGATCCTCCTCGCATAGATCTTCGTTTAAATAAATTCGGGATCCCTTCAATTTATGACGATTTTGGGTGACTTTGTTTTTTGTTAGGTAGGAAAGAAATTCAATTTTTATGACTGGTTTATTTTTCCCCAGTTTATAGATATTGTTCACTTCTGTTACCTGAAGATTTAAATCCAAAAGTGTATTCAACTTTGATATAACACAACTTGTCAGGTCCGTGTTATTCACGTCCAATCCTGAAACAATGATGTTGTTCTTCAGTGACTTACGTTTTATATCCAGAATTTCGTTTTCAATCTTGGATATTCTTTCTTCACAAGTCTCTAACCGAGCGTTTGTTTCGACACCCAACTGTCTTATCTGTTCTTTAACTTTTGCCAGTTCTTCCTTGAAAATGGTAGCTTGCTTTGCAAATTCGCTTCTCAAAAGCGCCGCTATATTTTCATTTTCTGCCATTCTCTTATTACGAAGTCTTGACGTGTATGTTCCGCCTTAGAAATATTCTCTGGTAATCGTGAATTCCACAGATGTCGGTTTGATAAGCTAGTGCATAAATCGAGAAGAAGTAAACATTCGAACGATAATAACAATCCTTTTTCACACGGAAAGCGATGAATTTTCTTGTTAAATACTCCGTCACAGCATCAATCGTATACTTATGTAATCCATAGTGAACTCTCTATGATATTTTGAATTTATTTCCTTTTCTATTTTCGAAAAAACTTCGGAGCACTCGAACTTGACATACACACGTTTCACTTCAATACGAATATTCTTCACCACCACTCAATAACTTGTTAATAAGTTTTTGAATCGTTTCGTGTTAGCCTTGCATATCTAAGAAAACATTTACTGTATATCAGGAAAGACAATGAAAAATTGTCTTCCCGTAGAGCGAGTTGGTCACGTTTGACGTATGATATCTCAAAGTTTCAAGACCTCAAGTGCAACTGTGAACCGTTTTCGAGGTGTTTTGCCTCTCATCAGCTCAGTGTAGCACTGAACTCCTGAAGGGGGCTGCCAGTACTCAAAGAATATTGTGAGGCACTTCCAAGTATTCTCCTGAAAGCGCGCCATCTACATCTCAAAGACTGAAACAGTCCCGTTTCCTCTATGAATTCATACGACAAAAATGATCCGCAATTTTGGGTCACCACCGCGATTTGAATGTGATTACATTCTTAAAGTACCATCGGTGGGCCCAGAAGAGAATGTAATCACATTCAGACGGCGGTGGTGACCCAGAATTGGGGACCATTTTTGTCGTATGAATCCATAGAGGAAACGGGACTGTTTCAGTCTTTGAGATGTAGATGGCGCGCTTTCAGGAGAATACTTGGAAGTGCCAAACAATATTCTTTAAGTACTGGCAGCCCCCTTCAACAGTTCAGCGCTACACTGTGCCGATGAGAGGCAAAACACCTCGTAACCGATCCACAGTTGCACTTGAGGTCTTGAAACTTTGGGATATCATACGTCAAATGTGACCAACTCGCACTACAGGAAGACAATTTTTCATTGTCTTTCCTGCTATACAGTTTTAACGTTTCGTGTCCGCATATAGGCAATAAAATCTCACGGTTGAAAACTTTTACTTGATCTCAAATTTTATTATATTACGAAATTTAATTTTTCCATACGTAACATCATCGGTGTCTGTTTGAAATCGACAAACCATCTTTTCTTGGTCGTATTCGATGGTACATATTTTTTCTCTATTTCAGTGTCGTAATGAGTTCATCACAGTACTAAAAACAGTACTATAATGAACTCATTACAGCATTGTTTTTATTTATATTTTTCGTTTTGTGGTTGACAACACTGACATCCTATCTTTTCGAATGTCAACACGCGTCCATTGCATGGCAATTGTCAATATTAAACCATGTAGAGATTTGAACGCACTATTCAAATTCTATAATCTGTCAATTTTCGTATCAGTCACACCAACTGTGAAAGTAAAATATAAATAGCACTAGGAGGTATAATTTGAATTTTTCATTGAATTCCAATAAATTGCTCACAATTCTTGACTGAAAAAGAGAAAATATCGTCTAATACTCGTTGCAGAAGGCAATACCAACACTCAATTTCGCATTCTGCAACTTGTTTTAGAATATACTATTCCCATAAAAGAGCGGTGATATAACACATAAAATTACTTTGAATCCATCGTTTGAAAAATTCTGAAGAGTAGCATCACTTTAACCACTATAACTCAATGAATTAATAATAACTTAATGAAGTTTTGAGATGTTGATACTTTCAAGAATTTCAATGGATATTCTGTTAGTGGCGCCACCTGATAGTTAGGCCCCGGGTCCATGGCATAAATGAATGATCCGCCGGAGAGAAATCTGCTAGGCTAGTCAATAACAACAAAAACGCTAAAATTGCAAACATCAATTCTATCTATAGCAAAATTATTAGAAAGGTCATCAATTTAGAAACCCGTTCGAAAAGCTTTTGTGCAATCTCGGCTTTCCTTTCTTCACGAAAGAATTCCGCATCAAAGAAATCATGAAAAGGTACAGGAAGGTAATTCAATTATTGACACAACTCTTTCAACTTTATTATGTTGTACTTATTGTCAGAACATCATATTGTGAGAGCACAATTTTTTTTAGAAAACAATTTCTGTTTCACTTTCTAGTTGTCAATTAACACTGAACATTAATTCGAACGAATTACACAAAATTAAAAATTTCATCGTTTCTAAAAAACTTTGGAGTACAATTTCAACGAGCCAATCAACTGCTAAATTTTTCATTCAACTTTTTAACAACGGAACAGAATAGCAAGTACGACAGAACTTCATCCTTTCCCTTGTTCGTTTAATGATGAATTCATAGAGGCATTGATGATGATCAGTCCAACATTTCAATCTTAAACAATAAAACGACTTATAATAATACCTAATTTATATTTGAGAGAGTTTTTACACAAATACTGTACATGGTTTTTAGGCCCGAAAAGTTAATGAAAATAACCAACCTACGCAAGCTTCTTCTAATTCTTTGTTTTTTTGGAACAACCTTGAATCACAAATAAGAATGCGAAAAGTAACTCAACATGAAAACAATTTCGAAACATGTTGGACTTTTTCCTCATTTAATTGACTACTTATCTACAAGGTGTATTGAATTAGCTGTACACAGTCAACGATGTTTCCTGGACAAACTTCTGACGCGTACAAGGAGAAAGCTGAAAAAATTTATCATTAATTTTTCTGTCACACGAAATGAAAATTTTTCTCTTACCTTAAACAGGGACATAATTTCCTTTTGGTGTGTAAAACAACCTTCCAGTTGCTACACGACGGATGATTTCTGATAGAAGTAGTTTCTTCTCCTTCTGGATCTTCTGTAAAATACCTTTATTTTCCTGAGCACGCCTGGACAAATAAGGAAGAACCTCTTTAACGGGTCCATAAGGGATGTACTTATAAGCGGAGTATCCGGACTGACCTGTTGTTGGAAAAAAAGAAAATTAACCAAAGTTCATAGATGATGATTTTTTGTTCATACACTGGCACTCATGAATGTAATTCAATTATTGTGGGAATTTAAAACGAAACTAGACGGACCGGCCAAAACTTAGCCATCTAAAATTTGGATTTATTAATCCATTTTGTGCCCTTTAAGTAATTCCTTCGGACATAAAACATTTGGGATAACGTTTTTCTGATCCTCAAAGCAATTGATAAATAGTTATTTGCGCTCCAGTGTACTTTTTTATTGGAGGTGGCAGTTCGACGCCACTGAGATTGAAAAAGGAACTACACCAACGAGTACGAACATCAAAATTTTCTCGCTATCACAACCACAATAAGTATTCATATATACATTCGTACTGATTTGATATAAAAATGGCAAATACTTCAAATATTCTGTTCACAAGGTTGAAAGATCCAACACCTTTAAGTAATTTTTTCAATGTTATCTAGAAAATTCCATGTTCCTGCATATCATACATAGGACAAACAAAACAGTATTTAAAACAAACAATAATTCAACACAAAAATGATTGCAAAACCATAATCAAACCTGTAGAACGTGCGAACGCGGCATATGCATGTAATTTGTCTGAAAAGTCGAAAATATGTTAAGAATGGTGTTCGACAAAGAAAGCGATGAGAATAAGCTCTTTTGGACTGTAGCATCATTGAATACCATGTACACTAGACTGTAGGCGTCATAGTATACGTTGTATATGCAAATAGGTCACCTTTAGTCTTTATTCGATGTTACATGACAGCGATGCGTTACTTTCAAGAAATGGAGCCTTATGTTCTCCATTACCAACTCGAGAGCCCAAAATTTCCGAAAAATTATACTTGACCTAATGTTACCAGAGCTAGTTCAAACTTTTTCGAAGCGATCTATGTGAATCTTCTACGTCAATTAGTTGCGCGAGACCCAAAATGATGTAAACAACAGTGGAGAGGAGATTCAACAGTGCCGTAACTTTTTCGAAGCGATCTATGTGAATCTTCTATGTCAATTAGTTACCGGAGACCCAAAATGATGTCAAAAACAGTGAAGAGGAGATTAAACAGTGCCGTAACTTTTTCGAAGCGATCTATGTGAATCTTCTATGTCAATTAGTTGCCGGAGACCCAAAAGGATGTCAAAAACAGTGTAGAGGAGATTCAACAGTGCCGTAACTTTTTCGAAGCGATCTATGTGAATCTTCTATGTCAATTTGTTGCCGGAGACCCAAAATGATGTCAAAAACAGTGGAGAGGAGATTCAACAGTGCCGTAACTTTTTCGAAGCGACCTATGTGAATCTTCTATGTCAATTAGTTGCGTGAGACCCAAAATGATGTAAACAACAGTGGAGAGGAGATTTAACAGTGCCGTAACCAAACGACAGATGACAAAAGCCCAAATGAAAAATCTCCGTGCCATATCCAGTTAGACAGACACCCAGAGACATCAGAGAGAAATACGGGATCTGGGACGTGTGAAAATGGGCGAGGGGAAGAAGAGCATGGATTGAACATGTCGACAGGATTATGGATTAACGACGCACTAGAATAGCACGAAATGGAACGCTGATAGCAAAAAGACCTACGGGTAGGCAGCCAAAAAACTAAAAAAATGGGGAGACAGTTGGCAGTCAATTTCAGAAGACCAACAGGCAGAATGCTGAAGAAAAATGAGAAGAAGGCTAAATACAGCAGGAATACAATGGATGAAATATTGTTGTCCAAAAATATTTAAAAAATCTGTGACCTAGCCATGATTTGAACCCGACACTTTCCAACTTGTTCTGCTTTGGATCGACGGAATTTATTAATAGGTTGTCAAATATCTCCCTTCCGCATTGCTCTTTATACAGTGCTTTATAAAAAGTGTTACAGTGATCGGATTTAGTTCAAACATGCGCCGTTTTGCTCGATAATCTGTTTCCACCTCCCCTCCTTATTTGCAAAGAACTCGGACAGCCACTTTTCACAAGCCTATTTTGAGTTCAACTTTACACCACCAAGGGCGTTCGCCATGGACAGGAACAGGTGGTAATTACTTGGCGCTATGACCGGGCTATATGGTGGATGCGATAAAACCTCCCATCCGAGCTCCCGTAGCTTCTGACGAGTCATCAGCGAAGTGTGTGGTCTGGCGTTATCCTGTTGGCCAATTCTGGACGCTTCTGGTCGATCGCCTGCTTCAAGCGGTCCAGTTGTTCGCAGTAGATTGGAGAATTAAGCGTCTGGCCATATGGGAGCCGCTCATGGTTTATTGATTTCCTTCCAATCACACCAAACACACAGCTTATCCATGGTGTCGTTTTCACCGGCTCTGAAGCGTCGAAACCATTCCTCAGCGGTTCGAACTGATACAGTACCATCCCCAAAACACCATTAATCTCACGGAGCGTTTCTCTAGCGGATTTGCCTTTAACGAAGGAAAACTTGCCGTTTTTGTAGGTTATGTAAAGACTCTTCAAATTATGTACAGTATTGCCAGTTACGAGCTCTGTAGCGCTTTGTACATAACCGCGAAATTAAAAAGACTAAAAGGCGGAAGGGAGATATTTGACCACCTATTATTTAACCGTCCATAACGGCTCAGTCCCATTCACTACCAATACCAAATACCAGTGCTAATAATTGTTCTTAAAGAAGTCTCACCCTCAAAAACAAGTTATTCCCTTTTGTTGTGTAATAACCAATAAACTTACCTAAGGGGAAGGTGATATAATCGCACATGCCTAAGAGTTGACCGAAACAGATGACCTTCTCGTTGGGTTGGATGCCCAGTTCTTTCATCTTCTCGATTGCGAACCTAACGGTGTCCTCGTTGTGTGAGGCGACCATGATGGCGATCTTTTTATCCTCTCCCTTGATCTTGAATTCCTTGATCCTCCTCAGACATTCGGAGAGGGTCGTGTGGTACATATCGGAGGTTGCCTCGAAATTCGGGTTGGTAGGATCTTCGTATCCTAAAGCAGCTGCCCTGGCTCTTTCCTAAGCATTGTAAGGAGAAAAAGCTTTGAGAAATTTCGTAATATAATTTGTGGGAACAAGTAATATAACTTATCTTCAAGGAACACTCGTTAAACATTACCAAATTGAAAGTACTACAATAAATGTTTATCTCAGTGTGGCACCGGAGGCTCAAACGTCCATGAAATCGAGAGGTTTTGAATTAAGTGAAACAATTAACATATTTCTCCATGTGTATTGTAAAAGTTTGTATTATGACTCCGAAAATAATTGATTACATCAATGAAATCATAAAAAAGCTCTGTATACTCTTTTAGTTAATAACAATTTTGTCCAACAGCTCGGAAATGGTTCGACTAGCAACGTCGCGGTTTTCACCAACTGACAGTGGCGTAACTATACCATGTGGGGACCGTGGCGAATTCTTTTGAGGAGGCCCCCTATCGATAAAATTCGTAATTACGTATTGTTTCAAAACAAGTTAACCTAACAATAACCTCTTTCTCTAACTAGGTTTTAATCATGAGGAATATTTTTGTCATTTACGGATTTGATAATTTTCTTGGATATTGCTTAAGTAGTTTGAACCTTATAACTTAATGAAATCTTAAAATGTATCATTAATGGCAAGTGCCTTCGGGATCCCATTACCGCCTTTTCGATCATACAATATCGGTTCACACATGTGTCCATTTTTTCAAATGAGCGGTATCGAAAATAATGTATAAAAATTTAGAAAGCACTGACGTGAGGTCAGATTGCTTTGGCGCTCTTGTTGAGCTACTTACCGAGTAAATATTCAAACCATAACAAATCTATAAGCACTCTGATCAGGTGAACAATAGTCTTTTCCCGTACTATGGGACAATGTGATGCAAATATAAACGCCTAATGAATGAACAAACCTATATCTCAAATTAAAAATAACTACCCATAATTTTTCCCAAGTTTTGTTAGAAGCTGAATTCCTTTCTAAAAACTTAATTCAGTGCTTTTCTAAATTTTGACAACGTATTTTGTTTCGGCCATCGAGATTGAATTCTCTCTCTATGATTTCCAGTTATGAAAAATTTTGATTAATATTACGCCAACTGACACTGATTAATGAGCCCGGCATTCGGCAATCGAATATCGAACTGTGATGGCCATCGTTCAGAGAAAATCACCGAAACTTCATGTCATTTCTCTTTTCTCTTGAATAAATGAAAAAAATGATTATATCTTTAGATGGAAAAGAGCTACGACAATGAAATTTAAGGATAAGTAAGATATCGATCAGCTCGATATATTCACGAATTTTTATTGAATTCCGAAAAATGTGTTATGAGATATGGAGTATTGAAAAAATTTTTTTTGGGAATTTTTAAAAATTTTCTATCGTGACGATTTCTGCGAAATTTTGCGAGTCGTTTTGTTCCAGCCTCCCTCAACAATATTTCAATTATCAACTTGATCGGATGGATATTCCAGTAGTTATTGAGGAAACAAAATTTCAGATGCTCATAACTACTGAACCATCCGACGAATTTGGCCCAATAACGAACTTGACCGAGATATTTGGACAATCAACCTATTCTGAAAATATGAAAACTCTAGCTCATCTCTTTTGGATGCTAGAGAGGATACGGCCGGCCGGACAGACTCAACTTTCGCCACGAATTCTTCAACAGGGAGTCGAACCCAATCGATTGAGACCATTTTCGGCTCAATATTCCAAAATTACAGACTTTCGGGCAAAATGATAGGCACTCTGTTCGGGTGATCAAGAGCGCCAAAAATGGGGCGGCATTTATTACATTTGTCTGTGCATTTTTCACTTTCTTGTACCTAGACAGAAATGAACTCCATTTGGATATAAATATTTCATCTGGCCTTCTGTTATTCTAAATAATTCTGGTAAAATCGAGTTGTATTTTCTTAATAACTCAACCTTTTTCCAAAGTTTTTTTTGGAGCTTGAATCTCTGCTATCTGCGGTCCCTTTGTGGCCACGAAAGGCAAAATTACAAGTCAACAGTGCAGATGCCGCGTGTCTATTTGCCAAAGGAATAGTTCATCGAATAGTTCACCAGTTATGCGCAACTGAAATATTGTTGTCTCAATATCTGCTACAATATTTATCTGATCAATTTGAAACTTGGAACTCGTATGAATAACGTTTAGAAAAAGGAATCTGTCTAGCTTTCTGTAACTCCACAGTCTTGATAAGTTTTTTTGGGAATATTCGATTTCTCATAAGATATAAGTTGGACATCATAAAAAAGATGTGTATTTATGGAGGTTATTGATATATTGCATGTTCTAAAAATTTCTTCGTTAAGTGGACCCACGAGAACATATGAGAGTTTTTTGTGGGCTTTTTCTAGTTCTTTAAACTAGCGTAACGGGTTCTTTCTTATGAAAAGTCTTTATGATTCGGGTAGTTTTCTGACAAAAATATTATCACTCGGTGTTTAGCATTTCACAAACATGGTTTAACCTATTCATAGAAGATGTTAGGTAGCCCCTTTTCGGTGGATCTATGTGTGATAAATTGATCTTGATTTCAATGAGAGTGCAAAGGCTCAGTGATGAGCTCATCCGTCTATGGATCTATCGTCCTTAGAGTATATGCGTTCCAGGCTCCAACGTTAACTTGCAGTGCCTCAGGACACGAGACCCAAAAAAATTAATTTCCGATATACAACAAAAAAAAAACCTATGCCAACTCGTTTGGCACAGACCCTCCACTCTACACTCAAAAACCTTCTCAATAACTATGCCAATCCAATCCACATTTCTGGCTACAACTATCTAGACCTGAAATATTTGGCAAACAATAATTTACTTATCAAAAAGATATATATAAACAACTTCATTCTTCTTATCAGTCAATCCAAACAGCGTTTTATCTCCCCCACTGAGAAACAGGGCAATAAGTCCCTCTCAAGGAAGCCTAAAAATTTTTGCCAACCTTCTGGCTATCTATTCTCTAAATTGCTTCCCTCCTATAAAGAGTGAACTATGACCCTATCGATCCCCGAAAGTGGTCGCGGACACTGGGTAGACCCGAGGAGTAACGTTAGCTCTCTTTGTGGAGTAGTCTCTAACAATATTACCCACTCTCTTCCTTATTCCAAGGGCTCTGGTCAGATGGGATCAACTAGGTAGTTCGTCTGCTCCTTTTCAGAATGGAATTTTCCAGTTGATTCCCTTCGGACTAAGCCATCAAATAAAGAATCTCGAATGACTTAGGGCTTAGCGAGTGGATCCCTAGGACTATCTGGCCCCTGGCATTGACCCTCCGCTGGGTAGACCCAGATAGTATTTACATCCACATGTCGAATCTCTCACTATACTCCTTGGCCCCCTGAACCCAAAGTTTAGGGTAGTCCCAAGGAAGTATATGGAGTTTCACCTCATCGATTCCCTTACCCCAACTGAGGCTGTTAGTTTAATCCTGAGGAAGGGCGGGAAGGGATTGAATACCTATGGTTTCTATCCCCTTCTCAGAGCCTCAGGGCTTGGCATAAATCCAAGAAACGCAGCTTCGGTCCCCCTTCAGAACTTTCTGACAGACTCCGCTTTCCCTAAGGTCATTCGTGCATTTGGGGCCACTAAAAAAGTCCCAACTGGGGTGTTCGCATGTCTCCCAGTTGAGATGGCTCAAGAGCCTCCAGAGGATCTATACCTGCTAGAGATCGAGTTCAGTAACCAGATTGCAGGTGAATACTGAACAGGGAAAGATGATGGTGGCGGAAATGTTCAAATAAGGGCAGATCTGCGGCCCATGCTTTCTAAAAATAGGACAATCAAGGCTTGACCCACATCCCAAATTCCCAAGTGGGTGAAGTACTCAAGTGAAATCCGTCACGTTAGAGATTCCTTCTAAAGGAAAGTCCGGTGTCTTAATCCAAGGCCTCACAGAGGAGTCAGTGTCCTTGGGACTCACTGTGTCGGTCAGGAAGAGGAGGGGTTTTAGTGGTGTGAGAGTCCCACACAAATCCGTTAGCACCGCGAGCTTCCTAACGGAGATGGTCATAATGCTTTCCCCAAACCCCTAGGCAAAAAAAAGGGTATCGAGACCCTACCCCGTACGTGGTCATCACCTTGTCGTGGTGTACGGGCTTAAGTAGCTGTAATAAGCGACGAACCAAGAATGACCAAACCCCTTAATCCCTTCCAATCCAAGGGCTCTGTCTAAGCGTGCGCATAGGTCGTGACACCTCTGCGAACACACCTAGGCCTCGCCACCTAGAGACGCTGGAGACAGGGCCAGCAAGCAAAGTTGTCGAACGACTAGCTAGAGGAAGTGGTGCGATATGACTGATAGCTTAATCCGATTACTAGGCGAGAGGATGAGCTTCGACCCTAGTCCTTAACGGGCCCGGCATAGTTCTGGGGAGCACAGTCGTAGCGCTATCACAACCTCGGAGCCAATTCCTCGAGTATCAACAGGGTTGTATAACCATACATGCTGGAGCGACGTATGACCGAAGGCTGTATGGGGCCAGGACCTTCCGAGGATCTATACCTGGGCTCTCCTAGTTCCGTAACCAGAGCCAGGTGAACACGGAACGACCGAAAAGAGTTAGTTGACCCTTCAAGAGTTCTTCGTGAAGACAACGGAACCTTTCCGGAGCGCAATACAAGCTCTTCCTCACATCCCCAAATTCCCAGTGAGTGTTTGAGCGAGTGCGTGGGTGGCACATATACTGCTCGCGCAGTGGTGTTCCGCCCGATGCAACTGCCAGTTTTATGAGTCGATTCCCAGGGACTCTAACTGGAGGGTGTTGCGGTAAGAGTAGGAGGGGGTTTTAGTGGGTGAAAGTCCCACACGAACCTGACAGCACTAAATCCGCGTGGCTGCCAGGGAAGGCATGAGGAGTTCCCCCTGCCTAGGGCGGCAAAAAAAGGGTATCGAGTCCCACTGCCGGGCATATCAATTCGTGGGAGGGTGGGGCCATCTCTAGTGACGGGAGGCCTCGAGCATGTGAAAGAAGCCCAATTCCTAAATTGTATATAATTGTAAATATTGTACATAATATTCCTTTGCCCATTATCGTCTCAAAAGTAGGTTTTTAGTTTTCATTTTCTTAATATTCTTATGCAATCAATTCGATATGAAAAAACATTAAAAATCAAAAATTTAATTACCGAAAAAACCTATATTGGATAGTGCTTTATACTTATTATAATTGAGGTCAATACTAAAGTAGGACCCTTCTAATTTACATTGTTATATATACTATGTATTAATTATGTAAAATCTTAAATAAACTTATTTTGATTTGATTTTGATTATCGTCCTTAGAGTCGAGGTTGGCCAAGGGAAACATAATTTTATATGTGGCTAACGTTCGAGAGTGTTTATTCATTATGTATAGATGTAATGAGTTTATATGATATAAGGTTAGGTACATAAGTAATTTGTGACATTATCTTAATCTTTTTTGGGTTAAAGCAATTTTGAGGAGATATAGATTTGGCGAATTGTGAGATTTATGTTAATGAACTATATGAACAAATCTATCAATGATGACAAAAGAGTAAGTATTTAGCTTTAACCAATATAAAAATGAGCAATTCTTTCCCCAAGTCAGTTTTCATTCCTATTATTATTATTCGATATGAATAAGGAACGGGTTCTGTATCAGTCGAAACCTACATGCAAATTCCGAAATAATTCGAAACTGTCATGTGGTCAACACGTCCCTTATGAACTTTTTGCTTGATCATCTTTTCAGATCAGCTTTCTTTATTGAGCTCATTAATCATTCCTAATAATTCCACATCGCTGTCATCGCTACTTAAATGATAATTATTCAAATTTATTTACACAAAAATTCTCCTAAGTCTACAATGAAGAAAATTTCAACACTTATCGCTTACAGATCTCAGTCATTACTGGTGGAACTTGGCCGTTAAACGATCTCATAAACTAAAGATCCTTTTTGACATCTTTGGTATACCTCAAATTTTTTTGAAACGCACATAGGCGAATAACAATGAAAATTTCTATCTATGGTTCGTTATCTGATCGCTTTTCGAAAAAGGGATATAAGGGGATCGCCAGTAAGAATATTTTTTCAGTCGGTAGAATATTGAAACGGAAACAGGTACAAAATGACAGATTATTTCAATCTCAGTTCCAATCTATCCATAGATTTGGAGGTCAGATTAGTTATTGCAAACGGCCGTTAGTGAAGTTTAGATCGTTGTTGAATAATTTTTCCGGCTATGATCACACGCAGTTGGAGAAATATCACAACGATCACCCTTGGCAAAAATCCTCAGGAGTTGACCTATGTCCTCAAGTGGATTCCCGAAGCAATATATCTCGAGCAAACTAGCGTAATAATTATAAATGGAAAGCTAGAGTGCTTATTTTCATTTCAAAATATATGTTTTTGATTCTTTCACAATCATTATGAGCCTTGTTTCGAATTCCGAAAAAATAATTCAGAACAAGCGTGCAAAATTACACATAATTATTTTTAAAGTAAGCTATTAACTTGAAATTATATTATGATCTTTAATTGTCTTAGCTTGGATCTTGAGCGGAACCTGAAAAAATTTACTTTCCAAGCAAAATATATTACTTGAATACAATATAAAAAATTCCCGAACTCTCTGCCTTTTAGGCCGGGGGCCTGTTGGGTCTGAGGCCCGTGGTATTTTGCCAGCCTTGACACCCTATTAGCGCCACTGCCAACTGAATTCTCTAAAAAATCGATTCCTAAAATGTGCCACTCATTTTGTTATAGCTCATCCGGAGTACCTTTCACAAGCAGTTGAAAATAAAAGAAATGCGGTACTCACCTGCTCTATGTAGGCGCCTCTGACTAGTTTGGCGCCGAAATAGAAATTCTGACGTTTGGCCTGTTCCAGGTCGGTGGACACTTCATTGAGGGCGTTCTTGAGATAGCACTGGTACGTGTTGAACACGATAGCTTTCTCTTTGTTGAACTTCCTCATGAACTCCAAAGTTATACGGGCGATGGCAGGTTGGAAATAGGTCTGTTCAGCGTCCACCATTATGCGGACGTCCATTTCTCTAGCCG
The DNA here is from genome assembly GCA_030674115.1 of Micraspis discolor. Lineage (NCBI taxonomy): Eukaryota > Metazoa > Arthropoda > Insecta > Coleoptera > Coccinellidae > Micraspis > Micraspis discolor. The sequence continues at coordinate 60,502 of JARTUT010001785.1, forward strand.
CACTCACAATCGTGGTGAGTCTAGCGGAAAAAATTACATTATTTTGAATGGGTTTGATGCTCACTAGATGAAGATTTACACTCACAGGCACAATTAACCGCCTACTTATAATAATACTAATAAACTTTATTGATCCTTTTGGACATTGTAAAAATGTATAGGACAAGTCATACAAAATATCGTATATTAGCAAAGAAACACGAGAATAAAATATCAAGTTCAACAAATGGAGTGCTTGAGATACTCCTCAATACTATAATAACATCTCTTAAGTAATAAAAATTTTACCTCTCTTGGAAGACCTTCCACACATCGATTTCAATCTATTGGGCAACCGGTTATACAATACCTAAATAACTTGGTGAGGACTCATATTTAGCTGTTTCAAGTAGTTTCTTTAATAATTTTAGTGTAGATCCTTCTGTACTAATCTGTCTTGTTTCACTGTTTCCCTCATTTGTGATTTCCTCTAGAAAAGTATTTGCAAAACGTAAATTTTCATCTTCATCTATGTATTCATCAAACAATTTTTGTGTTTGTGTTATCCATATTTTCCTGGTTTGATGTGTGTGATGATGTGTTTTCTTTAGTGTTTTATTTAATGTGAATGTTTCAGTTTGTAATAATTCTGAATGGATATCTACACTCTGTAATTCTATTGGTATACCTACCATATACCAGGCCATTGGGTGTTATAATTGAGGTTATACATATGATACTTGATTTTCCATCCGATGCAGCTTTCATTTCTAATTTGAACTTTAGTTTTTCCATTACTTTGTTCGAAAGTGATTTTATTTTGCAGAATGTTGTTTTATAATGTTTCTTATATTTTTATATTATTTTATTCTTTTGTAAGTGAGGTTATGAATAACTAAACAAAATAGTTTCTCTGTAAAACAAAGATCTTTATTTATTATTTAATCAACAACAATATATTAATACTTAGTTTATTAAGTTTTACCTGTAAAACAAAGAAACAACATTCTATGTCAATTATTCACTTCGCCGTTCCCTTCCTTAAAACTCTTTATTAAATCTTCAAGAATCCTTTATGTTATTTATGTTTGAGAATGTAATTTCTACTTTTTTTATTAGACTTGTCCCGTACATTGTATATCATGTCATAAGGGATTAATAAATTATTCTATTTTAATGATTGTTTGGGCTATTACCATCATCTATTGTGGATGTAATGATTTCCGACGTTTCGATAGACATCTTCTATCTTTATCAAGGAGAAAAGTAAGGAACTTTTTGAGAATTATCAATTTCCAAAAAGTCAATATGACAGAAGTCATGAAAGAAAAATGAATGATGTTATATACTCATATGTGATATGATGATCTTTCTAAGTTGGATCGAACTATCGGTGTCCAAACTTCTGGCAGATCTATAGATGGAGCACTTATGGAATCAGGTGTTATTTTCATAAATGCTGCTTTTTTTTTTTTTTTTTCTTGCAAGTTTTTCTTCTTTGGATATTATTGATGCTTCATTCCATTTTATACGATGATTTTCATCTACAGCATGTTGGACCAACCTGGATTTGTCGCTGTCTAGTGCTCGTAGAAGCTTTTGATGTTCTTTTATTCGTACATTCAGAGGGCGTTTAGTTTCTCCGATGTAAGATCTTCCGCACTCGCAAGGTAATTCATATATGCAGTTCTTTGTCCTTTGTGTCTCATTATTAGGCTTAACTTTTGTAAGTTTAGCTCTGATAGTGTCTTGAGTTTTGAATGCAGTCGTTATGTTGTATCTATTTCCAATTCTTCTCATTTTCTCCGACAAACCTTTTACATAAGGAATTACGGTTTTAATGGTCTGATTTATATCTGTTGGTTCTGGTTGACTTTCTCTTGTTCGTCTAGCTTTTTCTAATATCTTTTTGGGGTAGCCATTGCTTCTAAGAGTTTTCGAGATGTTATTTATTTCTTCATTTTGGTCTTCTTCAGTGCAACAAATATTTATTGCTCTATCAAATAAACATTTTGCTACTCCCAATTTAGTGTTTAGTTGGTGGTTTGAATCAAAATGTAGATATTGTCCTGTGTTCGTTGGCTTTTTATACACAGTGGTTCTTGGGATTCCATTTTGTTTATGTACGAGTACATCTAAGAATGGAAGTTGTTTGTCTTTCTCGATTTCAATTGTGAATTTAATTGATTCCTCTTGATTGTTTAGATATTGAAGGAATTCATCTATAGTGTCTCTTCCATGTTGCCAAATAATGAAAGTATCATCTACATATCTTTTCCATAGTTTGGGTTTAAGTGCATATTTTTCTAATGCCTTCTGTTCGAAAATTTCCATATATAAATCAGCTAAAATTGGTGATAGTGGTGAACCCATGGCCAATCCAAATTCTTGTTGATAAAAGATGTCTTCAAATTGGAAATATGTTGTTTCAATACAAATAGAAAGCATTTCCATATATCTCGTCATCAACTATTCTATTTTAATTTAATGTGACCTCGTTATTAGCCTGTTTACGTCTTTATTCATTGACTTTCTCTCACTATCGTAAGTGCGATCTACCTTGCCGACCACTATGCGGTCACCGAACATTTTGCTTCGCGATTACTGCACCGCGTCGTAGATTCCAATGAAGTTAGGGAAGCATAATGTGCTTTCCTTATATATATGACATTATTATTACTGTGTACGTAAATAAATGGTAAATGTCTTACCTGCATTAATCTAATCTAACTTACCGCCTGATCATGTTCCTGAACATCTCCTCTTCCTTCGGCGATAGCTGTTTGATCAATCTGACCATCCGTCCCTCCTTGAGATCTGGTATTCTGAAGGTGCTGCTCAATTCCTTGTTGTCGTCCACAATCCCGGACCATGGAAACAAGTGGAGGATTCTGACGACAAGAGAGACAATGTATTCGGCAACTAAAATACGAGCCGTTAGAAACGAAAGAGGCAAACGAGCTGGATATCTTCGCTTAGCTGTGAGCTTCGGTACAATCGTGATGAGAACAGGAGGTAATTCATCTCTGATCACCTCCCATGTTAAAAAAATGGTAGTCGCATAAGTGAGTATTGAAGCAGTATAATGAAAGCGTTGAATAATCTACACGATCGGTGAGTATTACCTACCAAAGCTCTTAAGGGGACGGTAATACTCACTCGTCTTCGTGGTTACTGTTGTACATCAGAAAACCAAAGTATGTTAGTGATGATGAATGAAATACTGGATGTTTATTGAGAATAGCATAGATTATATTAGGTAGTACTCCGTATATAGTAGATTGGGGGTTGTTGAACAAGAACTATTATACAGGGAGTCCCACAATTCAATGTCAAGACGAAATAGGGAGACGGGTTTGATTGTTACAATCATGTATATCAGAAAAAAATCTATCCCATACAGTTGAAAAATTGGAAGCATTTGAGAATAAAATATGGTCAAATTGTAACCATTTTTCGGTAATTGTGGTTAATTTTCATTATTTTAGTTCATTTAAACTTTTGAACTGTAGGTCTGAATAACATTTATAAAATCACAGTCGAAAGTGATGAAACAATTGCTATAAGTTTCCTAAAATTGATTTCTGAATATGAATTAAGAATTCCCGGAATAATGCAAAAGTTTAATGAACAAACACTCAACGAAAACGGGAAACTAATGATCAACGTTTGCACCTCAATGAGCCTCAGGATAAATAATACATTCTTTGATCAAAAAAGTCAACATCAATATACGTTTAGGAATACTCGCGGACAACAATCAACAATTGACTTCATAGTAACAAATAAATGTATACCAGCTTCTCGAATATTAGATGTGAGAGTGCTTAACTCAGCTGACGTTGGGAGTGATCATGGTCTGCTCCTCGGCAAATTAAGAATCAAGTGGGGATCCAAAAGAAAACTTAAAGATCCAATAAGAAAAGAGGAAAAAATCAAGGTCGATTCACTATGGGACCCAACGATTCAAGAACTATACAAAAACGACTTGAAGAGAAAATTGAATCCAACCCGACTGGTAGTCTGGATGACGTCAATGCTATTTGGACTAGGCTGAAAGACAACATAAAAGCTGCAGCCATTGAAGCTCTTGGAAAAACCACTCCTGGAGCAGAAATTTCAAGGATAATAAAACTCCATGGTTTTGCAATGAAATTAAAGATCAATGCAAAAAGAAAAAAAAGCGTATATCAATTATCTTGCAACAAAAACGCATGAGTCTTACGTTGAATATAAGAGGATTCGGAACGAAACTAATTTATTGGTCAGACAAATAAAGGAGAGGCATTGGGAGAACTTTACTAAGCAACTGGAAAAAGACTTTTACGGACTTCAGAAGCAGATTTGGCGTTTCATAAGAAACCAAAGAAAAGAGACAAATGAGCTGATACCCGTGAGTAAGATTGGAAAGGAAGAATGGACCGGTTACTTGAAGGACCTGTAAAGGAGTGCGACATCAGCTACACAACAAACCCCACCCAATATAGTAATAGAGGATTTCATCTCGGTAACGGAATCGGACGTAAGAAAAGCATTAGACAAGCTCAAAAATAGGAAAAGCCCAGGCCCAGACGACATCACTAACGAACTCCTTAAATATGGTGGCGAAAGATTGGTTCATGAATTGACCTTTTCAACGCAGAAAATTATCGAACAGCACAGAATTCCTGACGAGTGGCGAACAAGCACGGCTATCCTGCTTTTCAAGAAAGGCGCTAGAAAGATACCCGGAAAGTACAGGTGTATAAATTTATTATCATCCACTCTTAAACTAGTCACAAAAGTGATTACAAACCTAATAACTGACCGAATCACACTATCTGACGAACAACAAGGGTTTAGATCTGGGCGATCATGCACGGACGCGGTGTTTGTCATCAGGCAAATAGCAGAAAAATCCATTGAATATAATAGACCAGCATTCCTTTGCTTCATAGACCTAGAAAAAGCGTTCGATCGAATAAGAGTAGAAGATGTGGTACACCTCCTGTATGACAGACAAATACCGAGTAATATCATAAAAACTATTGAGGATATTTACCGAAACAACCAAATACAGGCTAGAATTGAGAACGAACTCACAGAACCGATAAACGTGGAAAGAGGTATACGTCAAGGTGACTCATTAAGCCCACTACTCTTCAACATTATTATGGATGAGATCATAAGCAAAGTACGCAAGAACAGAGGCTATCGAATGGGAAGCAGGGAAGTAAAGATTCTGTGCTATGCTGATGATGCTGTTTTAGTGGCAGAAAATGAGGATGACCTGCAAAGGCTCCTCTACACATTTAACACGGTCGCAAAATCGCTAGGATTATCGATAGCAGTATCTAAAACGAAGTGCATGACTACATCAAAAACACCCCTACGATGTAAATTGGCAGTGGATGACAAGATAATCCACCAAGAGATGAATTTCCGTTACTTGGGTATCGAAATATCTAGCTTTGGCGACTTGGAATCTGAGGTCAGAGGGCAAGCTATCAAAGCATCAAGAGCGGCCGCACAACTAGATGACACCATATTCAAAAACAAATATTTGAGAACGGAAGCTAAAGTACGTATCTATAAGACTGTAATTAGACCTATACTCACATATGCAGCGGAGACAAGACCTGAAACATCTAAAACCCAACAAATTATGGAGGCGACAGAGATGAGAATAGTAAGAAGAATAGCCGGAAAGACTTTACGGAACAGGGAAAGGAGCGCAGATATCAGAAGAGATTGCCAAATACAGAACATCGTCAGGAAGGCGAAGCATTGGGCGACCTAGAAAGCGCTGGAGCGACAATCTACCTACATAGGGCGAGTTACGATGAGGAACAGGCACAAGCCTACTTGAAAGAAAGAAGAAGCAGAAGAATTAAGAATTTTCATCATAGGCCGATTTCAACAAATTATAACGATTTTTCGGAGGATAAAAACGGATTGCCGCGAAGAGGGAAGATGTCATTCAATTTTCATCTTGAGTCGACCATGAAGGTCAATTAGATTCGAGAGAAGACGTAGTGTAGAGTGGACAAGAAGTGAGTGTGTTATTTCTGGTGAATGATTTTATCTTCATTAATTGAATTTAATTAGATTTCTCTTTAGTTTTTCTTTGTTCAGAAATTTCATTTTATGAATTGCTCACAATCAGTGAAATTGAGATTTTATTTATAACTCTTTTGCCACTCTTTTCGCAGAACTGGAGCCACTATGGTTGCGGATTCGGGTGGAGATATTTTAGCACTAAAGCGTGCAGGAGGGTGGAAGAGCACCGAAATTGCGATGAGTTATGTCGATGATTCGGTCAACAAAGAAATCGAAATGTGTAGCAAATTATTTGGTAGATAGAAGAGTACAAATGTTCTGCAGTCCTCGAGTTCAGCAGTTTCTCTGTCAACAGATGGTTCATCATCATCAGTATCAACTCTTGCATCATCAAAAATCTGTGTTACTGGAAATAACAATTGTACCATGATATTCAACATATATGACGATAAAACAAAATTTTCTAATGTAAATAATACCACCAACTTGTAAAAATTTCGCAAGTTAACTGTCAGTTTTATAAGTTAGTGACTTGATGAAATAAACTTTCTTGATTTGTTTTTGGAAACTGAAGTTTACAAATGAGAAACAAATAATCGTACTAACTGGTGTCTGGTGACCAATTTTGAAAATTTTAAATTCATAGTTTAACAAATAATCTCAATTCCACGAAAATTGAGACTATTGCGTGATCACTTTTGACAGTGGTTCTAGAAATGTGATCAAGGAATACGGTTTCAAAGTTCAAATGAACAAAGATACAGTGCAACCTCGATATAACAAATCGGAGGGGAACAAGAAAATATTCGTAATATCAAGTAATTCGTTGAACTGAGGTTTGTTATGTTGAGGTTAGATTGGTCTAAAATTCGTTATAAAGAGGTAAAAGAATAGTTTTATTCACTTCAATATTACGTACTTATCTTGTTATAGCGAACAACTTCTACTAATAAATGATAACACATTTTCATCAAATTACTATATGTATTTGCTATGTATTTAAAAACAATTAGGTAGATGATAAATTTTTTTTCTTACATTAATAATCAAAAACAATTAACAATGTGGTTATATGTAGTAGCTTAATCTCAATTTTGTTCATTGATTAGAAAAAAGTCATTGATAGTTGTCTGTTTACCACCGGTATGAGTTATAACATCCAAAGCGCAATCTAATTTCGTGATGGCTTTCACTACATCGTCACTCAAACCTCCCTTTTTGAGAAACACAGATTTTATTGTATTCAAAGCATTATAAGCATCTTTTATTGTGAAGTTATGCTCATCAATTTCACCCTCTTCTTCCTCGTCTTCATCTGCTTCTGCATTAGTAACTGGCAACACAGATGTGACGATGTCAGCATCAGTTAGTTCTCCACAGATGGCCAAATCATTATCAAAGGTAACGAAGTCTTCGAAGTCAGTCTCTTGAAGGTGTAATTCTTCTTGAACTCTTTGCCAGGTCCTAGCAAGTTCTGCGACTGGTAAATCGTCCTCCTCATCTTCGCATGTAACTTTAAACCCACTTTTCTTGAAGCAGTTTGCAATGGTCTTTTCAGTGACTAAATTCCAAGCTTTGGCGGTCATCCACATGGCTTGTAAAACGTCAATTGTAGTTGGTGTTTGACGTTCAACATCAGCAAGAAATCGTCTGACAACTTCCTTTCTATAATGCATTTTGAAGCTTTGGATGATGCCCTGATCCAGTGGTTGTAGTTTTGAAGTGGTATTTGGAGGTAAGTACTTTATTTTTATATTTTTCAGGTTAGGAATTTCTCCGTGTGCAGTACAATTATCGATGAACATTAGAATTTTCTTGTTTTTTTTCTTCATCTCTTTATCCAGACTTTTAAGCCAAACGCAAAAAGCATCACTGGTCATCCAAGCCTTATGGTTGGACGTGTAATCTGTTGGCAGATTATTGACATTCTTAAAACATCGCGGTTTTTGATATTTTCCGATGATGAGAGGCTTTAGTTTGTAAGTCCCAGAACAATTTGTTCTCAGCAGTACTGTTAAGCGAAGTTTACTGTTTTTCCCACCATTACATTTATCGCTTTTGAATGATAAGGTTTTGTCAGGTAAACATTTATAGAATAGTCCAGTTTCATCGGCGTTAAAGATGTCTTCGGGATCGTATCCGGTGGTCAGCTCTGCCAGTTTGTCTTTCCAATCATCACATACTTGTTCATTAACACTACCACTTTCACCGCATATTTTTCGAAAAACAACCTCGTTTGGTTTTTTGAAATTTTGAAGCCACCCGTTTCTAGCACGGAACCCTTCATGTCCCAATTCTACTGCAAACCGCTGAGCCTTTTCCTGAAGAATAGGGCCTCCGATTGGGATTTTTTGTCTCAGCACCGTTTTAACCACTTTAACACACATTCCTCTACGTCTTTGAACTCGCATGATTTTAATTTTTACTGTTTACATTCAAACCACTTTCTTCTGAAAACTTATCTTTAGATTTTAAAATTGTAGCCAATGTACTTGCGGGAATCCTGAATTTATTAGCTATATCTAATTTTTTCGTCATGGGATTTTGGTCAACATAATTGTCGCTTTTCTGCGACCGATAAGGAACACCTTTTACGTTTCTGAGCCATTTTAACTTAAATCTTTAACAATAGTGACGAGCAGAGGTGTTTACATTACTTTCCATCAAAACAACAATGATTACTTTACAAACAAAAGCGTGTCGAAACATGTCGAGACATGAATCACATTATGAGATTAAGAGTTATTGGTGGAAACTTTATATAAAGGTTTTGGGTTGGCAAAATTAGTTAATTAGAGGTATGAATACTTTTTCTTGATAGTTGAAAATTCGTTATAAGGAGGTTGTACGCAAAGAATGTTCGCAGTGTAAAGGTATATTTTATATTGACTCTTATGAACAATTCAAGGGGATTACGTAGAATTTGTTAAATCGAGGAAGTCGTTATATTGAGGAACGTTATATTAAGGTTGCACTGTATTAAAAATTAATCAGAATAACAGAAAGTTTGATCATACTTTTAGGTTTGTCTTAAATGCCCATAATTCCAAATTGCATGGGATGCATTTTTTCCAATTTCCCTCATGATGGTCACAATCAATCCTGTCACCCCGTTTGTTTCGGCTTGACATTGAGTTCTGGGACACCTTTTACAAGGGAGCTTTGATAACTTTAGTTATTGAGGATTTTTTGAAAACCATGCGATCCTCGCTGAACAACCCGAGTGCGTTCCGTATATCAACTCTGTTATCCTTATTCTAAAAAAACTCTGACGATTCTTATGACTATCAAACCGAGGATGAAAATTTTTTCAGTAACTATTTGTACGTTCTGTAAATCAAAACCTGCTGAACAGGTTGTATCCCGATCAAATTAAATCAACGGAATTCTGTGTTCGAGATTTAACTACGTTCTGTGGAAAAATACTGTCAAGGAGTTTGCTTTGCTTGATAGCGAAGAGAGACGTGAAGGTTATGTTTGACTTCCTGTCGGGTGAATAGAGTTCTGAAGAAGAATGATGACAAAATTCTCTGTGGCTGTAATAACCTCTTTTGTTTTTGGGGAAGTTTTTCTGGTTCAAAATTGGATAGTTGACTCTTTGCCAAATCACTTCCGTGTGGTAGTTTTCTGAAAATTGATGTCACTCCCGAAGTAGAATATTAGGTGTATTCTATTTTAATGGCGGCTAAATCGGAAATAATCGTCAATTAGATTTGTTTTGCACTCTACATCGCCAGCAATATTCCCAATTTTACATCATTACCCTCGTAGTAGACTCTGTAGTAGCATACACTATACAGGGTGTCCCGTAACTCAACGTCAAGCGGTTACTGGGCGATATGCTAGGTTATACCAGTTTCAGCAAAAATAAAAAAACTGTCTTTTGGTTAAGTGGCAATAGGTATATTTTTCTAGACACAAATTTACCAATTTTGCAGTGACTTTTTTTTAAACGTTATCCTGGACAACCATGATATTGATTACGGTCACGAATCCATTGTTAGGTACATTTGTTTATTTTTAATTTTTCTTCATTTTTTTAAACAACCATGCTATTGATTACAGTCACAAATCCATTGTTAGGTACCATTGTTTTATTTTTATTTATTTTTATTTTCAATTTTCTCATTATTTTTTATTTTTGCTAGAATTGGTATAACCTAGCATATCGCCCAGTTACTACTTGAGATTGAGTTATGGGACATCCTGTATAAGTCGAATAGTTATCTACTGATCGAGTTTCGAGGTATATTCAATGCTGATATCTCTCCCAAAGGAGGATTATTGAAAGGTATTTCGTACTGATTGCACTGAAGACCTTCAAGATTTTAGTGGAATCACTGTATGTGCCATAATTAATTCGAATTTAATTGCTGTGGAAAACTCCCCAAAGATCGGGGTATGTATCGAAAATTCAATTTATCTGTGTTATATTGTAGATTATTAATTACTCATTATACGAGAGATATTAAGTCTTATGCCCTGTTAAAAATTGCAAGTATTTTTAACTCATATTCATGATCTACTCTACGCCAATGGTATCAACCTCAAGCGGTCACCACAAGCAGCCAACTTCAAGTCGGCACTGACACCGATCAATACGGAAATCCATGACAATGGCCAACTGTTTTTTAGAAAACATGCGCTGATTTCTCTGTCAAAAATCAATTCATTCATCGCACGTTTTCCCCTCTCGCCATTTAAAAGTGCTAGTGTTTTATATTGTTTTTTAACTGTCTTTTTCAAGACTCCTCCATAATTAAGACAGACTTTTTATTAAGTTTCACTTGCTCATCTCAACAAGGTACAGTACAGTTTTTCGTAAAATACATGCACGAGTTTTCTCTGCACATGTGTTCCTTTCACCTGCATGGCTTTTCATCTTCTCATTTAAACATTCGCCCAATCCTAGCACATTTATTCGTTAATATGTGAAAGTTATTGGGGTTCTTGGCTAATGGGGCTATTTATAATCAAACAACCATTGGTACAAACACCTATATTTCGGAACTATATTGGTTCCTTCATCAGGATGCTGAAAAGTTTTATTAATAGATTTACACAAGGACCCAGTTTATACTAGGTATGGGGATAAAAATCTTAACAATAAAAATATCTATTTAAAACAGGTATAAGAAAGAGTCATCAACAACTAAAACATAATGTTACTCACATGCGTCAGTTGCTGTAGAGAAAAGAGGCAAACTGAATGGAAAACATTCCTCAGAAAATAGCTACGAGGCTATAATATCAAATGATCAAAATGGAGACATTCAAAAACCGACAGACTCAAAAACGGATACAAACAGTCGTTTTAGGTTAGGAGAGACCACAGACGAGAGCAGAGAAGGCTAAAGAGACCAATTTCAAATCTATGAAAACGAGGCGGTGGCGTTTATCGAAGTACGGGGGCCATCTCTTAAGTCTAGATGCAGGAGATAACTATAAATGTTACTGAGACCTTTTATGTCCGTTCTTTTATTAACACTATTGTTGTTTTCGTTTATAAAGCACATTTCTTGGAATATTCTTTTATGATAATTTTTGCAAAAGGAGAGAACCTTCGCTTGCTCAAAATTAAACGAGTGAAGGTTTTTAACTGCATGATTGGACAGCGCACAATTTTCGGATAAAGACCTGATGTCACTTCGATGGCCAGAAAAACGAAGTTTCAAGGACTGAGATGTTTGTCCTATATAGATGCTGGGGCAATCATTGCAAGGGACTGAATAAACGCAGTCAGAATGGTTAAAAAGGGGAATTCTATCTTTTAATCTGGAAAACAGAGCTCCATTTGAGAAAACGTTATATTTGGCAATCTTTAGATTTCTGATGTTGGATAGAATGTGGATCAACTTATTGGTGAGACCAGGAAGATAGGGCAGGGAGGCAAATTTTGGGATATCCAATTCTGAGTTGGTGGTACCATTGATAATTCTTCCTTCATTGTTCTGGGGTGCAATGGAAAGTTCTTCTTGTGTTGTTGGGGTGCAGTAGATGAGTTTATTAAGCAGGCCTTTAGGGTAGCCATTCTCTCTGAGGATGTTATACAATTCTCTGAAGGCTGTCCTCTGATAATCTTGATGTCTTATGAATTCTATCTTTCAAGTTTCGGATCACGTTCACTTTCACTTTCCAATCATGATTTGATCGATAATGGATGTATCTGCCTGAACTAGTAGGTTTTCTATACCAGTTTAATCTTAAGGTGTTGTCTGGGGCTCTGATAACTCTTGTGTCCAGGAAAGGAACCGAATTCTCATTCTCCTCTTCCACCGTGAACTGGATGTGTTCATCATAAGAATTAAACACCCTCAGAAGCTCATGTAGTCCATCTGCAGGTATTGCTGTGATAATGTCGTCCACATATAGATATAGGAAGGCCGGTTCAAAAGAAAGGCTTAGGAGACAAACATTTATTAATTCTGTCATGACGATGAATGCCAGAATGGGGCTGAGGTTACTTCCCATGGGGCAGCCGAAAATCTGTGAGAAATATTGTCCTTTGTAAACGAAATAATTGGCATCAAACAGGAATTTGAGGATCCTCAAAAAACATTCTTGTGGTATACTTGTGACTGAGGCAATTCTTGTCCAATGTATCCTTATGATTCTTTCTGTGATCTCCCACGATATGTTGGTGAACAGACTAACTACATCCAATGAAACTATCACATAATTTGGAGGCAATTGGAGGTTGTTAACTTTTTGTGCAAACTCGTAAGAATCTTTCATAGAATAGTTGCTAAAATTCTCCTTGAAAGCAGTTGAGAGAAGGTCAGCCATAAATTTGCTGAGATTATTCGTTAATACACTCTACATTTCATTCTCTACACTTCTGCTACAGGTTATATCGTATATTTTCCACGTTCTCTCACTTTCTGCCTCAAACCACGTGCGGACTGTGCCAATTTCAAATTACAAGTCTCATAATTGCCTTTCGCTGACCATTCTCTTATGTTCACACAAACTTTTCTCTTGTGCATATCATGTTACCATATTTTGTCATGTTTTTACCATCTCTAACATTACTTTTTCTCTCATCAAACTATGTCAGATAACTTGTATGCATTTCTAACTCTGTATGAATAGACTTCTCAGGCCTTATAAGTTTCAGATATCTCAACGTGCCAGTTTGCAACCACAAGTTTTTACTATCTACTCAGGACTTTTCAATTTGACAGATGGTTTACATAAACCGTGCTGGACCTGTTTGAAGCCACCCAATGTCTCCAAGTTGGTTGGTCTTCGACTATTTAAGTATAATTTGTAATTGTTATTTTTTAACCTTCTCATAATTTATAAGGCTCAGATCAATAATGTTCTCAACTTATCACTCTCTATCATTTCAAATATTTCATATCAATTATTCAATGTCATAGTAATCTTCTGCTTTTCTAATAGACTCTGCTATTCCTGTAAGCGTTGATCATTCTATGATAAATTTCTCAAATTAAGTTTGTATGATACAGATGCTTTCTTAAATCACTTATCAATTTCTCAAGTACCTTATTCATTACATAGTCTCATCTGATACATGATCAACTCAAACAGATAATTTATGTAGTTAACTTCTGTTTTCTGATAGATACGACAGGCTATCACTGTAAACGTTGTAACTCACAATTATTCGTTCTCTATCACTCTTAAAGTCTGTCGTATCAATATGATACTATTCTCAACTTTCTCAAGTTGACAATAGGCAGCACATACACACTCAAATCTCTCATATTTGTTAATAGGTCTACTCTGTTTAGATGTTGTTAATTTTGTATATATTTTAACTACGTGCGAGTACCTGTTTATCATGTGAATGTGAACTTTGTACAATAAACATTTTATTTTAACATCTCTGACTCAATCATTTGGTAACAGTCCACTTTTGAGTAATTGCCAAAAATCTCAACAACCAGATTTTTGAACATGTCCTCTTAGTTTCGAGAAGTCATTTGGAGGTAAGCTAGAAACGTTTATTGATAGGATCCCGGTCCTCATCGAGGGATTTAGTGTAGTTCAAATCCTTGTGGATCCCTTGATGGTTTTCTGGTTGAGTTCCAACCAGAATCCATGTGGTACCCGTTTGAGTCGATTAAAGTCTTAATGGAACCAATTTCATCATGAGGATTCGAGGATACGAGAATCTTGGGTAGAGAGTTACTTATAAAAGTTTCGATATTATGTTTCATAATGTAACGATACTGAACACGGCCTATGCGTGTGTGCGCTGACAAAGTACTGAAGCGATAAAGAATTAAATTACAATTAATGTTGCCATCCGTATCATGACAATCACGCCGTAATTAAGACTATTTGTACGCCCATGTATTATTTTGAGTGGTGGGAATAAATTAGTTATTACCAATAGGACTTGCTAATTTTGTATTATTGACTGTAAAAATATAATATCTAAATTATTGCTTGTTAATATAATTATTTAGATAAATTAGTATGTAGAGAACGTTAGTGTAACGAGAAAAATTAGTCGACACAACCCTCAGAGGTTGTTTATACCCGCAGACACGTGTTTCTGTCTTAAGGACTTCATCAGCTGCCCCGTGTTTAAATTGGATGTTGCTCTAAAATTCAGGGTCTTCCAATCAAAACCGCAAATGTACGGCTTGCTTCTGTTTTTGATTCTTTTGTATCGATTTTATATCAAGTGTTATTCAATCTTTACACTTTTGCATCGCACTGATGAAGGCCTTATGCCAGAAACACGTGTCTACGTTATAAACAACCTTTGAGGGTTATGTCCGCTGTTCCATCTCGTTTGTAGTCATTCCCGGATGTTACGATTGATTCACGGAACGCATCCCTTATATAACAATGATTACCGTTCCTTCTATGTCGGATGCTCACCCTTGTTTGTCGTATGTGACTTTCTTCAGGAACTCTCGCACTCCGTCCATGTCTTTGAAATTTGCATCGGCGAACTTCTTCTCCAGCATCTCCGGCCTCATATGATGGGACAGCACGTTTCCGTGACCTCCTACGATGTCAGCCATGATCTTACGGGTTCGCATGATTACCTCAGACAATTGCAACTGGAAAAAATCAAGGATCTTCACACTGCGCGTTGAGCACAATAGTGATTAGTGTTGGGTAGTACCCGTCTTAAAATTGAGTTTGTAAGAGGTGCCTCATTTTTGTACTGAAGCGTACATTGTACCACTAAATGAGGCCGTTCATGAAGCGATACGATGTCGGGACAAAATTTGTACTAGTAGAGACGACGGGTTGTTGAGGCGGTGTAGTGTAGCGAGGGCGAAGTAGGTAAGAATTAGGAACGTTGATGGTCTGTCTCACTTCAAATATGTCGATGCAAAAGGAGGGCAACGTTAACTGTCGACAGAATTGAAGTAATAAATGAGGCAAATTTCAAAATGCAAATTAATTGTTGGATTTTGAAACTTTAGGACGATGAGCGAGTGAGGGAATTATTTTACTGAATATGAGGCTTTTGTTATTCAAAATAATCGAAGCTAACCGTGATTATATATTCTCCTGTAATTAAAAAATTAAATATTTCCTCTCACATCATACACAGATTTCCTGTTCGTTTTAGAACAAACTGTTTTTATATGTATCCAATTACTAGTAATTTCGGTCTGAATTCTTTTTGTCAGACTTCATTATACCGAAAAGATATATTGCTTATTTATGGCTCATCGCAATTCGCTTTTAACGTTTATTAGGGTCATTTATTGAGTATTAATATTCCGAAAATTTCGTCTTTGTAGTTTATCAATTGTGTTAATTTGGTTGACAAGAAACTGAATATTTCGCCCTTTGATAATAATAGCAACTCGTTCAAATTTTCGTCGAATCCACTTTTCATGTCTTCTAAGTTTTCTTTATCTATGACGAACAGAATTCCTAATAATAATTAATGTTTTTAAAATTGAAAAATGAACACTATAAACTCATGAGATACAGGTACAAAAATAGCAGGTAGCAATCGAGAGCTTAGCGTTTTGTTCCTTCTCTGAAGAATCAATATTTTCATAAAATCATCGTTTTTCTGTTGAGTTAAAAGAAACTCCTATAAAATCGCATCATATTTGGTAAGAAGTGCCAAAGAGACAAAGACGCCGCTGCGCCATGAAACTCTCCGTAATTCCATTATTTACGGCATCTGTGTACTGTCTACAATGAATCAGTACATCCCCTCAGCCCTCATTTACCTCTGTCTCTGTTGTTTTTGTACCGGTGACCAGGACCAGGACTTATTGCCTCTCCCTCTTTGTATTTGTCGTGTGGCTCCATCTAGTCCTCATCGAGGCGAGGTGGGACATTTGAAGTGAGGTGGTACATTGTATAAAAATGAGCCGCTCTTACATTTTTTCGTCGAGTACGGGACAAATGAGCCGCCTCTTGTAAAAGGTACCCAACACTAATAGTGATCGTGCGTACACGTTGTAATTCGTTACTATTAGACTGGGGCCGGATTACCGGGTTTCCACTGTATTCATATAAGAATCAAATGGAACAAAATTTAGCGAAGAAACAGATCATCTGGATGTAATTTTGATTATTGAAAAAGTACGAAAATAATCTGGAAACTAGTTTGAGATACACGAAAGAAGAAAATGATTAGATGGAATAAACTACAAAAAAGAAAATTTTATTATTTGATCACAGAACATAAATTTCAACCAAAGAAAACTCATTTTTGATTGGATTCAAAAACTACACTCACCAATAGTTGAGGTCTACCTAACGCCGTTAGTTTGATGGCTGTGATGCCTGTACCATATGTAGAATCTGAAAAAAGGAAAAAGTTTAGTATCAATCACAAAATATCAAGAATTCATACTCTAACCTGTAGAAAGCTACGTAGCAAAAGAATAAATACAAACGAGAATATTCAACACAATAAAAACTAATGTCAGATATACTTACTTTAGTAAAATGTAGAATATGGAAGGTTCTGAGAATACATAAATGAAAAGTAAAAATCAGAAGAAGAGAACGAAACAAACTATGAGTATTGAAAAAAAAAACAACTGTCAGACAAGGGATATAGGAAAAATGAATATCTATCAGGCCTACAAATAGAAAACCGACGTTTTACCATAGGTTGCACTAGCATTGCAAATCGGTCGATAAGTAACAACAGAAACGTTACATAGTCACCTGAGGCATCAGTCAATAACTGTACAAAATCTTGCTTGTCTATTTTTACTGTGCTTTGTTTTGTTTGTGCGCGACCCGTGTCCTGGACCCGTGAAGAAGTTCGAGGATGCTTTGCTGGATGAAGATTCATGTAAAACGCAACACGAACTTGCAAATTTATTAGGCGTGACTCAGTAACCGGTTCTCAACGCTTAAAATGCTTAGGAATGATCCAGAAACTAGGACATTGGGTGCTGAACGAGTTGACACCGAGGGACATCGAACGGCGCCATTTCACGTGCGAACAACTCATCCAACTACAAAACAGAAAGGGTTTTTTGCATCGTATCGTGACCGAAGATGAAAAGTGGATACACTATGACAACCCGAAACGCAAAAACTCGTGGGGCCTCCCTGGCCATGCATCAACTTCGACAGCGAAACCAAACATTCATGGCTCGAAGTTGATGCTGTGTATTTGGTGGGACCAGCTTGGCGTAGTGTACTATGAACTCTTGCAGCCAGGCGAAACCATTACAGGAACCCTCTATCGGACGCAACTATACGTTTGAGTCAAGCGTTGAAGGAAAAACGCCCGCAATACGCGGAAAGACAAGACAAGGTAATACTTCTGCATGACAACGCACGGCCACGTGTTTTCAAGGTCGTGAAAACATACCTGGAAACATTAAAATGGGACATCCTACCCCAACCGCCGTACTCTCCTGACATCGCCTCTTCTGATTTCTATCTATTCCGATTGATGACGCATGACCTCGCCGACCAGAACTTTCGTTCTTACGAAGAAGCCAAAAATTGGATTGATTCGTGGATCGCGTCAAAAGATGAACAATTTTTTCGACGAGGAATTCAGAAGCTGCCACAAAGATGGGATAAAGTTGTGGCTAGCGATGGAAAACATTTTGAAGAATTAGTATGTAACGAGTTTTTTATAATAAAACCTCAAATTATGAAGCAAAACGGCAGTTTTCTATTTGTACGCCAGATGGATGAACTTTTGATTATTATCATTTTTAAGGAATCAGCATGGCAGAAAAATGAAAAATCTGGTAAATGAAAAAATCATGTGCTGTCTCTAATTTCAGGCAATACGTTTCGAAGAATATCAAAAATGGGTACCTTACTGCAGTAAGCTCACAGAAAACCTCAGTATCTTTCTTTAGGGTCATTAATTCTTTTCAGTTGTTGATCGTGAACACAAATGATGCTTACTTGGTTAACATTACCTTTTCGGGTGTCCTTCTGGAAATCTGGGAGAAAAACCAAACCATTACAAAAGAAGCACTGAGGTACGAATAACACTTCCGAAAAATAATGACAAAATCTAACGAATGCACACATCGTGGGTAAAAATAAAATAAAAACAAAAAATTCATTGACAGTATTACAAATTAGTATTCAAAAACACAAACGACAAATACTAGTCTAAAAATTCAATATAGCGTTATGATGTAAATAATGAGTTTATGCATCGATTCTCATCAGTTTCAAACTAGGACGTCATTTGAGAAAATGAAAATATCTAATTTTTTTCGAAGTCCTGCATACGATAAGAGTATGTGGATCTATAATCTTCTTATTTAAGAACTGCTGGATGCTTCGTTCTCAAATTTTCCTATTGAATATGTCCAAACTAATTCAAAGACCCTTAAGTCTTTGTTTTACTCTTCAAGCTTGTTTCAAAGCTGATATTAGCAAAATCAATATTTAAAGGTGGAGTTAACCGTTTGACATTCGCTCATAATGAAAATTAATACATAAACACAATATAATTCTTATTATCGATTGCCCATATAAAACCACAGACTAAAAAGCGCGTAATTTACCTTTAATGGCGGCCAAACACTTGATGAAGGTTTCCATATTCCTTTCGCAAGTGGCCTCATTGAGGTAGAAGTAGGTACGTGCCGACTGTACCTTATAACGACGATCGGCGAACGTCCTATCCACGTGGTATTGTTTGAGATCACCCTCTCCGATTGTATCGCCAGATTCGGGAACAGATGCTCTGCAAATCTCAGAATCAGAATATTGACACGGGGCAGAGGATATGCAGGGTTTGGCTATAGTTTGGAAATAAGTAAATATCTTTTGAACAGAAAGAACAACGGTGGAATAGCTATCTGATGAACATTTTTTTTGTGATATACCTAAGTCATTAGAGGTACAATTTTAGAAAGTTTTCAGATTAATTCCAATGACTTGTAACGATGCGTTTTAAACACATCGTAAATTTAATTCATTAATCCCTGATACTGTGACAGAGAATCAGTGTGTTGTACTTCTCATTGACACTATGTACCTGTGTAAAGCATGAAACGAGTGAATAGGAGTACTTTCCCTTCTATACCAAGTACTTTTGATATCGATAACTTTAAAGAGTATCGAGTAGGTATCGTCCAAAAGTACAAGTACCTCATCGAAAGTACTCATATAGGTGTATTTCTTTGAACACGTTGATCTTACTTGAAAACCCTCATCTACGAGCATGTTGAAAACATGCTGTTATGAAAGTAAATATATATTTTATTTACCCACCTAGGTTCATTTTTGAGAGCTGTCTTGGTATAACATAATTAGATTTTTTTATTCTGTAGCTTTAATTTCCTGCCCGTATTGACTTTTTAGTTGGGGAATACAAATAAGTTAGTAATGAAATGTTAGTTTTTAGCGCTCTTTTTCACCCGAACAGAGTGCCTATCATTTTGTCCGAATGTCTGTAATTTTCGAATATCGAGCCGAAAATGGCCTCAATCGATTGGGTTCGACTCCCCGATGAATAATCCGTGGCGACAGTTGAGTCTGTCCGGCCGGCCGCATCCTCTCTAGCATCCAAACGAGATGAGCTAGAGTTTTCATGATTTCAGAATAGGTTAATTGTCCGAATATCTCGGTCAAGTTTGTATTGGGCCAAATCCGTCGGATGGTTCAGTAGTTATGAGCATCTGAAATATTCTTTCCACAATAACTACCAGAATATCCGTCCGATCAAGTTGATACTTGAAATAGCGTTGAGGAGGCTGAAACAAAACGGCTCGCAGAATTTCGCAGAAATCGTCAAGATAGAAAATTTTTAAAAAATTCCCAAAAAAATGTTTTCAAAACTCAATATCTCATAAGACATTTTCGGATTTCAATAAAAATTCGTGAATATATTGAGGTGATCGATATCTTACTCATCCTCAAATTTCATTGTCGTAACTTTGTTCCAAGTGAAGATATGATCATTTTTTTCATTTACTCAAGAGAAAAGAGAAATGACATGAAGTACCGATGATTTTCTTTGAACGATGCCCATCACAGATCGATATTCGATTGACAAATGCCGGGCTCAATAATCAGTGTCAGTAGGCGTGAAATTTATCAAAATTTTTGATAACGGTGAAGTTATAACTGATTTGAAAACAGCCGAGTAAGATAGCCGAGTTTTGTAAAGAATTTTTCGTACGCCACTGGAATATTGGCCGGATAGCGATGCAAACAATTTTGATTCGCCGAGATAATTTGAGATTTTTCTATCTTCACGTTGGAATCTGGTAAGGTACGTTCTCTACGACGATGGCCCATGATAAATCCATTACCAGCACTCATTCCATAGCACCCCGGGTCGAATATGCTGAATGACGGACGAGTCTTCAATAAAAACATTCTTATCTGGCAAACTAGACATAGGATTGATGTTAAATTCCGCTTCCAATGTAGGACCGGCCTTAAGCGTTCATATTTGAATCACATTGTCCCATAGTAAGGGAAAAGACTATTGTTCAGCTGATCAGAGTGCTTATAGATTTTGTTATGGTTTAAATATTTACTTGCAAGTAGCTCAACAAGAGCGCCAAAGCAATCTGACCTCACGTCAGAGCTTTCTAAATTTTTTTCATTCTCATTATGAAGTTCAGGTTCATAAAGAGAGTCATACCGACACCGACCTACCTCTGTCTCATCTACCGATTTTTGACAGACGTTTCTACCGATAATGTGTGTGGTCTTTCGGCAACGCTGATCGACGGTTTAGAAACAAGTTAGTGAGTTCAGGTTATCATTATGCTGATAGAGATGACGAGATCGCGAAGTTATCTGAGTGGAAGTGAAAGAAACCGCTCAGAGAGTCAAGTGAGGGGGACACGACAGCCGGAATGTAGGTAGGTGGACAAGGGGTGTCGTCGAACGGTGGTTGCGAGAAGTTTGGGCCGCTTGCTGCCATCTGACCTTGAACCCGGTCGGATTTTTCTTCGTCACTAGTTCAATAAGAAACCGCAAATGTGTGGCTGAATCCTATGCGTCGACTCCTTTGGCTTGCTTATTTTCATTTTATCTATTGTCTTCCATCCAAATGATTTTGGAACCACACTGGTAAGGGCCAATAGCTGGGAACACATGTCTGCAGGTAAAAAAAATACTGAAGGAAATCTCCTTAAAGCTCATTTCTGTGAATCATAATCCCTTTTTCAATCTAATTGGAATCTACTCTTCTTCATTTCTTTCAGAGGAACGGACGGTGTATCCCTGTTCAGCTATATCAGTAGAACTGGGGTTAAAGCCATCCACGCCTACACCTAAATTCCCTACCATATCAGCGTTCTTTGATTTCCTACTCAGTTGCAGTTTACTTCTGGTTCAGCCATATTAGTCGAACGGCGACAGGAGGTTTCCTGTCCTTTGTTAATCTTCTGTCAACGAAAGATGGCAACCCAAGACTTATTTACTTATTTCGTGCACTAGTTCTCAATCCCCTAGTTATTTTCAATCAGACGCACCATGGGACAATTTTTGATTCTTTCTCTGTAAATTTTCAGAACTGTCATTTATTTTGACCGCGCCAATAATTCGTGAGAGAATAAGTGATCGTAACTGAACAAGTTACGAGACAACCTCAAACTCTGTGTCCGACAAGAAGCTACCTTGGCAAGTTTGCTAGAATACCTAGCGCCAAAAACCTATTACCGAAATAAGGGCGTTTCAGTAAGCATCTAAAATATCAAGATTTTCCAACATCTACAAAAATATACAGAATGTCCCATATATTGAAAAATTAAAGGTATTTTCGGTTTAAATGGAAGTATATTAATAACGATGAAATATACGTAGGATGCCTTTTGTGTCATTGTGCTTCCTGTAAAATTTCATGAATTCTATTCTTTTCCTTCAAAAGATATTTACTTTGTTCAGTACTTTTTCCCAAACCTGTATGTACAAATAGAGATTCCACAGAATTAAGGACCAGGTTACATGCGATCAGCGATAGACCAGTTTCGCTATATTCGAAGCTCACAAGTGCTAGATAAGTCTGTGGACTCTGGTAGATCTCGCAAAATAGAAATTACTCACTCAACCTCTAGTTTCTCAGCTTCCTCCTGAGACAAATCTTCTTCTACGGAATAATCGAGGATCGGTTTGACACCAAACGATCTCAGTCTCTCTAACGTTGGCCTGATGCGTACCTCGTCTTCTCCAGCTACGAAATGGCCGTAAAAAGTACCGCGCATCATCTGTATAAACATTTTCTCTCCTAATACCGCCTGGGCCAATTTCATGAGCTGAAATGAAAAGTGAATAATTAATAATTATTCTGTACATGGTTTACATTCACAAATAAGCCTAACAGATGGCGCTGTTGACGGTATCTGTGGTACTGTTACAAAATGGCGAACATGGCGATTTTAATGCAAATCTCAATTCGTAATTACTTAATATTGTTCAGGAGGTAATTGATGCAACAGAAATTTAGATTTGAAACATGTAACGATGCGTTTTGTACACATCGTGTACACCCTGACAGCGGTGTTGAGGGGGAGCGAGCTTCCCCTTCACCGATGCTGGGTGAGGTACCGGCGAGTCCGTTGATGGTACACACTCGGGACGTTCGCTGTGTCAGTAATCGGTGGTGGGATATTCGAAGCAGGGACAGGAGGTTGGCAATGAAGTTCAGTCAAGAGTCAGGAGCCTATAGACGAGCTAGAGTGAGATAGGTGTAGTTAGAAATCATGGGACCGTTATTTGAGTCGAAGATATAGAAACTACATTCTCTCCTGAATTGAAGGCAGGAAGATAGTCCAGAAAGAGGGACTGGAGGGCCGTAATTCAGGTAGATGGACTAGGGGTGTCGTCGAACGGTGGCTGCGAGATGTTTGCACAGTTTGTTGCCATCTGACCTTGAACCCGGCCGAAGTTCCCTTCGGGCGGATTGGGTTACGAGCTTTGGCAGATACGGAACAACGGCCAATACACAGTTGGGGTCGCTCATGAGATGGACAGGTTCTTTATCCACCACAATTCTTGTGTTTTGATGACGGTCGATTTCGATTGCACCCTAACGTTTCTCGGCGGTTCAGGTTCGTATTAGAATTAGCTGGGATTTTTTATCGGGATTTGCTTACCGCTGTTTGGTATGGAATTTGCGCCAGCAACAGGGAGATGGGTATAAGGCTGTAGGAACTTATTGGAATGTAGAATATAATTGGTTGAGGAATTCTGTTTGACAGACTACAATGTTGAAGATTTTATATGAAGAATATAGGAAAGAACCCATTTGTTTTAGTAAGACCGATGATATAGGTGATGCCCTAAGAGGTAAACTAGTCTGGCGGCTTTGCAGTTTAATCATCACCGACAAGCCTAAGCGTTGATTTAATCTGCCATAATTTTTGAGATATGCAAGTTGGTTATTATTTTCAAAATGGATTGTTCGTTCGAATGAAGAAAATATTCAAGTTCACAATCAGTACTAGAATTAGATTGAAGATTTTACTGAGCATGATCAAGTACTATCAATATCATCAGTATCATCAGTAACATTATTTATTTGTTTTTCGGTTTATGTGTATATGTTAATCCATCCAACCGTTTTTTTTTTCTTAAGATCACGTTGTTTGCTCTGAAAAGCTAATATACTGTAATAAAATGAGAAAAAAATGCCTGAGGTTTCTCTACATTCTTACTGTAGACAGTGAGTAAATCTCCAAAAAAGAAAAAGGATTCACGAAAATTATAGAAAAACTATCTCTGAAAAGCTAGTGAAAGAAGTCGAAATTCACTTAGAGGTGAAAACTTTTTTTTAAATTCGATTAACGAGAGAACCATGTAATGTTGCGGCGGAAAGGCTTGAAGAATTATTGGACATTGATTTCTCAATTTTCTAGAAGTTGTGCCAACAAACAATTTTGCAACAAAATTTAAAAAAATTCATTTAGAAATTTATTTTGAAAACATTCTTTTTTGCAAATTCAACCACTGTCTGCAGTAAAAATGTTAGGAACTTATAATTTTTTTTTCAGTTTCTTCAGACTAATTTACGTGATCCTATAATGTTTTAAATATTACATCGAGCGAGGAAAAAAATTGCTGGATGAATTGATTTGGCTCTTCGTACGGTTTTTGTGGACATATTGAGCTGTAAAAGGCACACTTAACATTCTTGGTTTCCCCAATATTTTCAATCCAGGAATTGATTTTCCAAACAAAAATACAAATAGCCCTTTTTGTGCCATTTTTTAATTCATGTGACGAAATAGTATATTATATACCGCGGGACTGAAGTATTACATTTAATCCTGAAGGTAAAGTTTATGGCCCGACCGCAGGGAGGGCCATAATTTACCTGAAGGATTAAATGTACTTCAGTCGCAAGGTATATACGATACTTTTCGTACTTCCGGTATGATTTTATTAATTATTTCAATAATTTCAATCAGTTTTTTCTCTCTTCAACTCATTTAATAAACTGTCTTTAAAATAAGTTTCCATAGTAACATTGCGTTGTGACAGTTATAATTTAGAAACATTGTCATTACTAGTGTCATTGTGAAGAAACATTGTTATTGATAATTATTGGTATCATGAGTGAAGAAGGTGTATCTGATATTGATAAAAGAGCAGCCGAAGTAGGTGAAGAATTGTTACCACCGAATCTAGAAAACTATACAGGCAACAGTACGATGCTTTTAAAAGGTGGTGCCGCTTAAAAATGTGAGACAACCTACTGAAAATGCGCTGTTAGTCTACTTCAATGATAAATCAAAAGCGGTATGTGCCTCAACTCTCTGGGCACATTACTCAATGCTGAAATCGGTTATTAACATTAGAGAAGATATTGATATAAGTAAATTTCCAAAATTATTAGCTTTTTTGAAGAGAAGAAATGAGGATTTAAGCCAAAGAAGTCAAGAATTCTCACGTCTAAGCAGATAGATCAGTTCTTACTGGAGGCTCCGGATGATAAATATTTAATGCTTAAGATAAATTTGGAAATGTGTTTATATTCAAAAATTTTAAGAAATCAATTTTTTTGTAGGTTGCACTTATTTTGGGCGTTGCAGGAGCTTGTCGTGGAAAAGAGTTGGTTGATTTAGAAATCGACGATGTGAGAGATTTGGGCGTTTCCTTCCTAATTGCGATTAGAAACACCAAAAATAAAATTGACCGAAATTTTGTGATCAAAAATTCAGAAAATCAGTTTTGTGGCGATATTTCAGAAATATGTGGCATTGC
The DNA here is from genome assembly GCA_030674115.1 of Micraspis discolor. Taxonomy (NCBI): domain Eukaryota; kingdom Metazoa; phylum Arthropoda; class Insecta; order Coleoptera; family Coccinellidae; genus Micraspis; species Micraspis discolor. The sequence continues at coordinate 86,143 of JARTUT010001785.1, forward strand.
GAAAGACAGGGACACCTCATTCAAAATTTTTGTTCAATACATCAACAAAGAATGTACTACGCGAGTAGTAGGAAAAAACATGTTTGGTACATTTCCACGGCAAATAGCAGCTTTCTTGAAATTAGAAAATGCGACGTCTTATATGGGACATTGTTTTAGACGCACATCTGCGTCTTTGTTAGCTGATTCGGGAGCAACAATAGACGTGCTGAAGAGACATGGAGGATGGAAATCTACCAACGTGGCCGAGGGATATATTGAATCGTCTATTAAAAATAAACAAAAAATTTCAGATAAAATATTTGGTCAAGTCGCCGATTCGTCCACTATAGTTATGCCACAGTCCTCATTCTCGCTTCCTGTTTCCGCAGGATCTTCGAAACAAACACCAGTTCAATATGATAAGGACCTATCTGTTACTCGTCAGTTACCTGCTGCATTAACCCAGGAAAGACTGGTCAATATGACGAACTGTCACAATATTAATTTGAATATAAACGTTAATTACCATTCTAATTAATTGTATTTTCCAATAAAATATCCTTTAAATTCGTTTGTTTGTGATTTAATCGCTCCGGGAGTTCTGTCAATATTTAATCCCGGAGGGATTAAATGTGACACTTTAGTACCTGTCACAAGGGAGTGAAGTTGTCACTTTAGGCCCGGAAGTACGAAAAAGATATTTATTCATGTTTCTGAAGCCTACAGTTTCTGTGCGATCATTGGTTTGTGTGATATACAGAATTGAATAAATCGAATACAAAAGGATCCTTTTTCATTTGAAGACCGATATCTCGGCGAGAAATGGGCGTATCAAGGTCTTTAAAAGAATCAAATAAAGCTGAACGAATAAGGTATCCGATCTTCATAGTGACTGACCAAAGAAATTTTCCACACCAAAAACAATTTTGGAAGTTTTTTTTATCCCTGGTGTTTTTAAGATTACTCAAAATCTAAATTATGATGCCAAAACCAGAAAAAACTTGGAGCTTCAATTTCTTTTTTTTTTTCACGACCTTTTCTCTCGAACTTACCTTCCTAATTGTTTCAATATTCCTGTTATTATTCTGTTATTAGGTTTTTTCGTTTCTCAGTTCCCAGATTTCCCTGATGAATTTTTTATCGAATTATCTGTACCAATGTGTTCTTTTTTTTGAACATTGATATTTTTTCTTCACTTAAATTATTATCGTTTTGTGAGTCATTACATCCAGGGATCTCTAGAAACTGTGGAACATTATCGTTTCGAGAACTTATGAAATTGATTTTCACAGCCAAAACCTACCGGAGTGAAACACTTTACCGAAGAAGTGAACAAAACCTACCGGAGTAGAAAATTTACCGAAAAGCTGAACAAAACCGGAGTAGAAACTTTACCGAAGACTTGAACAAATTTGCCGCAGTTGGAAATTTACCGAAGAACTTAACCAAATCTGCCAGAGTTAGAATATTACCAAATTTGACATACCTTGCCGAGGCTGAACAAATTTGCCGAAGCTGAATTTTACGACGTACTAACAGATGTTTCCCTGAGGACTGGAGAGCTGATAGAAAAAATAGTTTTTGTTGGAAAGTTTATCTACAGTGTGGAAGACTGAAGACCCATTTTCGACACCAGACTCATCCCGAACACCTAGGATGGTCGTATAGTCCCGTTTTTGCATGAATTGGGACTCAAGACAGACAAGATAAGTTCCAGCAACAATTGTAGACATTACTTATTGATTTTTATAGTCAAAAATTAATCAGTTCCAATTGAAACTTTTGCTTTGGACAATTTTACATTTGTACATACTGTAAATATCTAGTATTTGTAAAAGAGTGGAATAAATTTCGATTGTTCGAGTGATGACTATCATTGACTGTGGTGGAAGCATCTATTTAAACCCTCTGAAGGTAAATGTGAGATGGTTTTGTGCTCCAGTTAGCCGGAGCAATATTTAAGAAAAAAATGAAATAAAATTTAATTTCTTTTACCGTTACACCTGTCAACTTCGAGAATCTCAGAAACGGTGCAATTTAGGAAAAATGGTGAAGAATAACTTTATCTGCTAATTAAACTAACGATTCTAGGAAGTACAAGATATTAACCTTTATGCAGGGCATACACGCTCAGGTCGAACGGAGAAGAAAAACTGTACATGTATACGTGCGCAGGTAGACCGGAGCGTGTGTGTCGCAGTTTTTCAAGCCTGCACAGGTCGCCGGAGCAGATTCTAGAATCGACTCTGTCTAGTGGCAACGTACGGTCGCTGCTAACGAACACACCTCCCGTCCGGTTTGCCGGAACGTCCTTAAGTATACCTGTACAGTTTTCCTTAGCTTGAATGCCCTGCATTATATCAAGTGATATTTGTTTTTTATACAATTCAACCAATCTGTAAAGAACTATTGAGAAAACCAGGGGAAATGGAATAAATTTGTTGATGCCAAAATATGCATCAAAAACCTTCCACAAGGGATCATTTCAATTGATATTGTCGTTTGAACAATAGATGGCGCAACGCAATTTCTTAGTGAAATATCAACAAATTTGGAAAACTAGTATAAGAAGTAAAAGTTTCTTCTGACTTCAAGAGTCTATTTTTAAAATTAACGCAGTCGAAGACTCACCCTGTATAATAAAAAAATTACCGCAGTCTGAGCTGTCAAAAAACACTGTCGGGACAGTGATTTTTAAATGCGCATGGTCACTGGTAATATTACTGTAATTTTCATGTTGTTGGGACGAACCTAATTTCTTCCGAAGTTCGCATTTACCCGCAGTACTTTGATAAATACTGTAATTGGAGATGGGAATATTGTTTTACGATAATTGAAATCTAAATAGACGTTTTCGTTCGAGATCTAATAAAGAACATTCCCAAACAACGTCTCTAAATGAAATCGAATCAGTGGCGTAACTATACCATCTGGGGCCAGTGGCAAATTCTTTTGAGAGACCCCTATCAATAAAAATCGTAATTATGAATTGTTTCCAAACAAGTTTGCCTAACAATAACCTCTTTCCCTGACTAGGTTTTAATTATAAGGAATATTTTTGTCTTTTACGGATTTTATGATTTTCTTGGACGTTGCTTAAGTAGTCTGAACCTTATAACTTAATGAAATCCTAAAAATGTATCATTGATGGCAAGTGCCTTCGGGATCCCATTACCGCCTTTTCAATTTTTTTAATGAGCGATATCGAATGTAATATATAAGAATGGGGCGGCATTTATTTAATTTGTCACTGCATTTTTTGCTTCCTTCGACCTGGACAGAAATGAACTAATTTTGGATTTTTGGACATAAATATTTCATCTGGCCCTCTGTTATTCTAAATAATTCTTGTAAAATCGGGTTGCATTTTCCTAATAACGTTTTTCAAGAAGTTTCTTTGGAGCTTGGATCTCTACTATCTGCGGTATTCTTGTGGTGACGAAAGGCAAAATTGTCAACAGTCAACAGTGCTGATGCCTCGTGTCAATTTCCCAAAGGAATAGTTCATCGAACAGTTCACCAGTTATGCGCAACTGAAATATTGTTGTCTCAATATCTGCTACAATATCTATCTGATCAATTTGAAACTTGGAACTCGTAAGAATAACGTTGAGAAAAAGGAATCTGCCTAGCTTTCTGTAACTCCACAGTCTCGATAATTTTTTTGGGAATATTCGATTTCTGATAAGATATAAGTTGGACATGATAAAAAAGATGTGCATTTGTGGAGTTTATCGATATGTTGCATGATCTAAAATTCCATCTACGTTAAGTGGACCCACTAAAACATATGAGAGTTTTTTTTTGACTTTTTCTAGTTCTTTAAACTAGCGGAACAGGGTTTTTTTATGAAAAGTCTTTATGATTCGGGTAGTTTTTTGACAAAAATGTCAAAACTGCCACGGAAAATTTTTTCAATTTTTTCCGTCCCTAAAAATATTTTTTTACTCAAGAATGGATACGTTCACCACCTTGCGGCCGTTTTCAATAACGTGTTGAAGATCGCGGATAGATAGCAATCTCCGATTTGTCTGCCTGTCGCTATCTCTCTGTGTTTAGCATTTCACAAACATGGTTCAACCTAGCCATAGAAGATGTTAGATAGGCACGTTTCGGTGGATGTATGTGTGATAAATTGACCTTGATTTCAATAAGAGTACAATGGTTCAGTGGTAAACTCATCCGTCTATGGATCTATCGTCCTAGCCAAGGGAAACATAAATTTATATATGGCTAACGTTTGAGAGTGTTTATTGATTATACAGGGTTATGATAAAGTAATGCACAAAATTCATAAAACGTACAACGATCACTTTTGAAAAAAAATGCAAAAACACGTCAAACGGTGTTTTATATTCCGCATCTCTTGACATAAGTTACAAAAATAACAAGTCAAATTTGTCAAAGTTATGACGTCATCAACATATTCCACATCGCTGTCATCGCTACTTAAATGATCGAATTTATTTACACAAAAATTCTCCTAAGTCTACAATGAAGAAAATTTCAACACTTATCGCTTACAGATCTCTGTCATTACTGGTGGAACTTGGCCGTTAAACGATCTCATAAACTAAAGATCCTTTTTGACATCTTTGGTATACCTCAAATTTTTTTGAAACGCACATAGGCGAATAACAATGAAAATTTTTATCTATGGTTCGTTATCTGATCGCTTTTCGAAAAAGGGATATAAGGGGATCGCCAGTAAGAATATTTTTTCAGTAGGTAGAATATTGAAACGGAAACAGGTACTAAATGACATATTATTTCAATTCCAGTTCCAATCTATCTATAGATTTGGAGGTTATACTAGTTATTGAAAACGGCCGTTAGTGAACTACAGATCGTTGTTGGATCGTTGCTGTAATCACAGCTGTAATTGAGGCTCAATTTTTCCGGCTATGATCACACGCAGTTGCAGAAATATCACAACGATCACCCTTGGCAAAAATCCTCAGGAGTTGACCTATGTCCTCAAGTGGATTCCCGAAGCAATATATCTCGAGCAAACTAGCGTAATAATTATAAATGGAAAGCTAGAGTGCTTATTTTCAATTCAAAATATCAGTTTTTGATTCCTTCACAATCTTTGTGAGGCTTGTTTAGAATTCCGAAAAAAATACTTCAGAACAAGCGTGCAAAATCACACATAATTATTTTTAAACTAAGCTATTAACTTAAAATTATTTTATGATCTTTAATTGTCTCAGTTTGGATCTTGAGCGGAACTTTTTAAGCAAAATATATTACTTGAATACAACATAAAAAATTCCTGAACTCCGAGCCTTTCAGGCCGGGGGGCCCTGTTGGGTCTGAGGCCCGTGGCATTTTGCCAACCTTGCCATCCTATTGTTACGCCACTGAATCGAATTTTCCATTGGACATGGTTGGCGCAAATGCAAGAACCGGTTTCTTCGGCGCAAAGTCGAATGGTAACAGTATCGTGTCAGTCATAGAATAACCGCATGCGAATATCGAATTCCGCCGGTAATATCGATTTACATACTAGCGTGTAACGATGTCAGAAGGAGAAAAAAATTCCATTCCGACCAAAGTTGCAGGTTGCGATTAATAAGGTAATTTTATGGGAAACCGAATACCGTCAAGGATTTCTTGAGGTCACGATTTCAGGAGACAAATGTCTATAATCAATTCACAGACGAAAGGTAAACTTTTCTCGGAGACAAAAATGGGGACTCCGCCAATTGGGCTAGGCGTTGCGGAATATTTTGTGGTCGAAGTACATTCCGTAACATCTGCGAAGTGAGAAAAACTGAAGAAACTCAACGACATTGTCTTTACTCTGAAGTTCAATCAGAGGTTTTCTGAAAACATTTTTTAACCATGGCTCAACGAATGGAATGGAAAAATGGATTTGTGACTGTAACCAATAGCATGGTTATATAAGATTACGTTTAAAAATAATCACTGCAAAATTGGAAAATTTGTGACTACAAAACCTAAGGATGTAGTGTAGGGTGTCAAATTTCAACATTTTCAAAAAAATACCTATTGCCACTTAACCAAGTGACATAGATTTTTTTTTCATTTTTGCTAAAACTGGTATAACCTAGCATATCTCCCAGTAACCGCTTGACTTTGAGTTACGGGACACCCAGTATAAATGCCATAATGCTGAAATAATATTTCACTCTATAACTGATTTCCATAAATCTGTTATAATTGTTTCAAACTGTATTATAATAACGTGATGAATGTTCAAACAATTATCCGATAAAACCTGTGGATAGCATAATAATACAACTTAAATAAAAAAATTTCTGACTCGAGCAACGCACGAAGCATTCCTGAGTCGTATAAATGTCTAGAAATTAACGGTCAAGACTTTGAGCATCTTCTCTAGTTATAACTGCGAGAGTGATGCATACACTCACATTATTTTTAACGTGGATTCAATATCTGCCATAAAAAATTAGAAAGCACTGACGTGAGGTCCGATTGCTTTGGCGCTCTTGTTGAGCTACTTGCGAGTAAATATTCAAAACTCAACAAATCTATAAGCTCTCTGATCGGGTGAACAATAGTTTTTTTCCGTACTATGGGACAATATGATGCAAATATGAAAGCCTAATGAATAAACAAACCTTTATCTCAATTTGAAAATAACTACTCATAATTTTCACCAAATTTTGTTCTATGCTTCTCCTAAAAACTTACGTCATTGCTTTGACAACGCAAATTCTTTCTCTATGATAAAAAATTTTTTGATTAATATTACGTCTGTGCTATTCTGAATTTTGACAACGTCATCGACATCGAATTCTACCCAAATAATTCTATAGATATAATTTGATCCTTGAAATAAATCGTGAAGCATCTAGTAGGCTGTGCCGTGCCCTTTGAGAAGTTCTGCGCATGCGCGACGAAGGGGAAATTGCTTAGAGAAGGGAATCGAGGAGAATACAGTGTTTCGTTCAAATAATTCTATATTTATATTTTTATGGTTTCGTTCTTCCGTCGGTTGAATAATGACATGAACGAGTTGTGAGGTTAAACGTTTGGGATTTATTTGGTTTCGATCATATAAAAAGACCTCATTTGACGGTAAAGTTGTAAATTTTGAATGATTTCAATTCTGCTTCATTGGGATCATATAACAGAAGAAAATATTTTGAATACACATTTTTACCTCTGTATTGGAAAATGAGCACCAGTATGGAAAAGTTTACTTCTAATAAAGAATATTTTAGGAAAACAATATTAGGTAGGTAAGGAGTTTGTCATAGGATCTTAATATAGACTTTCGTTTTTGAAATTTTGATTTTGTATACTGATATCTTCAATTTGATTTTTCACTGTCAGATAGATATTGAAATCAAAAGACGATATCGAATGAATTCTACGGCTGCTCATATAATGAAACATGTATTTATCATTTATGACTTTCTATATTCATTTGTTGCATTTGTAGGTACATCATCATCGAAGTTATTCTGTCGTTTAATTTGAATTATGTCACATTCGGTAACCATGGTAACAAAATCACAAACCCCTTCTAACAAGCGCAAGAGTTTGTGGCGCATGCGCATTACACCTTGAAGGAACAGGGTCAATGTTACACGTTTAAGTACTTATTTTCCACGATGCACGCATTCTATATATTTATATTTCTATGATTCTACCTCTATGATTTCTATGAAAATTTTGATTGATATTACGCCAACTGACACTGATACCTAGGTCCGCAAGTTGTCAAACGAATATCGATCTGTGATGGCAAATCTTTCAATGACAAAGCTCGGACTTTATGACATTTCTATTTTCTCTTGAGTAAATGAAAAAATGATCATATCTTCAGAAGGGGAAAAGCTACGACAATGAAATTTGAGGATGAGTAAGATATCGGTAACCTCAATATATATACGGAATTTTATTTAAATCCAAATGAAGTCTTAGGAGATATTGAGTATTGAAAATTTTTTTTTTGGGAATTTTTTAAAAATTTTCTAGCTTGACGATTTCTGTGAAATTTTGCAAGCCGTTTCGTTTCAGCCTCCTCAATAACATTTCAAGTATCAACTTGATCGGATGGATATTCTAGTAGTTATTGAGGAAACAAAATTTTAGATGCTCATAACTACTGAACCATCCGACGGATTTGGCCCAATAACGAACTTGACCGGGATATTTGGACAATTAACCTATTCTGAAAATATGAAAACTCTAGCTGATTCCTTTTGGATGCTAGAGAGGATACAGCCAGCCGGCCAGACGGCCGGCGGACAGACTCAACTTTCGCCACGAATTCTTCATCAGTGAGTCGAACCCAATCGATTGAGACCATTTTCGGCGCGATATTACAAAATTACAAACATTCGGGCAAAATGATAGGCACTCTGTTCGGGTGAACAAGAGCGCCAAAAAACGGGGTTCTAATTTGAAAAAATTGATTTTTCACGATTTTGTCATCCCTAACTTTGAAAGCGATTTTTTCACCCCCTGTATCATGAATCGCGTTTCCGATTTTTAACGTGGATACTTCAATTTTACATCTTGAAAAATCCAAAAAATGAAAATTTTCCATCCAAAAACCTCGAAGCTATTCTTGTTTCAGCGGAGCTCTATTTTCGATTTATTTTTTCGTATTTTCCCGCTCAGAGAGAATTTTCCAACCAAAACTGAAAAATGTTACATCAAAATAACTTGAAATTTTCTAAGGAATATATTTCTGCAATAAAACAATGGTGTTGTAATTTGAAAAACGGAAGTTGACGTCATTTTCGGAAAAACCGGAGGTGCTCATGCCTTTAAATATTTTAGATTTCATCAGCATCGTGAAATACTTATAAGTGCTGAATATCATGAAAATACGTTCAGTAGTTTCCCGTATAAATATGGGTGAGGTTCTCGTGAAAGACCCTGTATTACTCGTAATTTGACAGATCGATAATTTTTGTTTCATTATTTCTTCTCTGTGTGGAATAACAATGGAACCAGAGATAAATACGCGACTATTCTGTGATTGAAGAGTGAGAGTCACAAGCCTCATACATAAAAATGAAATATCAGTCGAGTTACGACGTTACTCATATTACTCTGAATACTCTATGTTCGGTTGCCAGTGACAATCATGCATTTAAATAGAAAGAAATCGCGCATTAAAATGGGTCATTAATGCACGATTTTGTGGAAGTTAGACAGAGCATTTATTGGGAGGTCGACGGAAAAAATATTTCGTAAACGTTGTCACACCATTTATAAAACATTAATAGTTAATATTCCAAAAATTAAATCCGGAATATTTTAAAATTATTACGCCTGTGGACATACACAAAACATAGCAAACTCCAGTTTCTCGAAGACATTTAGACGATGATCAAGTTCCAAATCGATTAGAAGGAAACCGAATTCGGACGCTCATACTAAGCGCCGCCACTGGAAATTCTTCGTAAATTACGTAGCATTTTGTCCAGTTGCCCGTCGCCTCGTGACCGAGCGAACTCCGAATCGCGTTAGCCGCGCGCGCGCACACACCCATCTCAAGGCCGGAGGTGTGTGCCCGTGCCGTCGTCCCATTGGTGCCGACGTCCGTGACGCACAAACTATGGAGTAGGAACTACTGCGGTCACGCTCTTTGGAGAATCCCGATATTATTTATCGACTGAAATATTATTTCTAGCAATTCCAACATTTGGTTTGTTCCGTTGAATGGAGGAAGACGTAAATAAACGTTTGGCAGGTATACGGTTGTAGTACCGATGCAGTGTCCTGGGTAACACTGGTAGTTTGTTTACGAGATAAAGGTGCATATATGTACAGGTACACCCTGTGTAAAGGATGCCGATAGAAGGTCGACTTTAATTGACGGTTGCATATCGGTTATTTAAATATTAATTTTGTTGTTAACCTTGATTTTTTCTGTCTACTTTATTTCATTCTACATAGTGTGTAGTAGTGGGTAGTACACGTCAAAAACTTTCCAAGAGGTGCCTCTTTTTGTACTGAAGTGGTACATTGTACCACTTCAAATGAGGAATATTTAAAAGATTTCATTTCAATAAATTGTGATATTGAAACTTACCCTAAACAGTGACTTCCCGATTGATCGTTTATGTACATCAGGAAAATAATGGTGATATTCAAGAAATCAAAGAATTCTCAATGGCTAAAGCATTTCAAGGGATTTATTTGTTGAATTAAGAGGTGACAAATACTAATAAAATCTTTAAGTCGAAATAGAATTCAAAAGCAAATTTTTGGATAAGCAAAGGTGAGTATTCCGGTTTTTCTTACTTTGAAAGCCAAGTCTGCGATAATTAACGACAATTTCCATAGAGGTCAATTAATAGGCGTTTATAAAAATTTTTTTGAGAAATGAAAGATTAATAAATTTCCGGGTAGTAGGATTGTATTTTTCTCACTTAACCTATTTTAGGGAATTGAGACAAATGATCGGAGGTTTAGGATTTGTAGTTAAATTTTCAATCTGAAGACGGTTAATAAATCTGAACAATTGTTCAGAGATTTAATTTTCGGGTAATGGCCATAAGGAACTCCGAAAAGGTAATTTAATTGCTATGCTTCGATTTTCAATGGTTCAAAAAAATTTTATTGGCAACAGACATTAGATTAACAATTATTCCAGTTCCATATGTAAAAGTAAGTCCAATATTGAAGTTTCATCGTAAGGTTAATTTATCAACCAATCAGAGTGTAAAGTTTAAACTTTAAAGAAAATTTCCCATTATTATTCTTGCCAGTTTGAACCAGAATTCACCATCTAAATGTCATTTTTAATTGTTACTATGTAAAATATTGGGAATACCTTTAAATTTTTAAAATACCGAGAATTCATTAATTTCGCGGAATTCTAACCATTAATTGTTGTTATTTTTTTTAAAAAACCTTTAAACAGTTAGAAATTCTGTTCAGATTTATTTAAATTGGAAATCAACCCATCCAAAGTGAACTTAAATTCAGTTAAATTTGGTTTTTTTTTATTCATTTCAGGGAACCATGCGAAATTGGTCAAGGTTTGCTATAAAGGGTAACAAATCCCAAAAGGACCTAATTTGATTTCACTTTTAATCCTTATTTTTAATTTATGTTGAAATTTTTGATCGAAAGCAAATTTCATGTTTGAGCTAATCATTCGGTTTTTTGGTGATATCAAATTATAAATCTAAAAGTCTTTACCAAATTTGAAGTTTACCCTTTGAGGGCTAGAATGGACCAAGGCCAGAAAAAATAATATAAGACTTATATCCTCTTAAAAATTTTCAAGTATCGAAAAAAATTTTGAATTAGATTTTAATTGTATCTGTCCATTTCTTTTTAAATTTATTCACACTTAAGTTTTTTACTTTGTTCAGCTTTAAATATTCATGTTAGATTAGAATTCATCATAGACCTCAGTTTCCTTCCTAAATTAAACCTCCATATCGAACTTAAATTTTGTTGAATTATTAGAATTATCTATCTTTCTAGCTTAATATCATTCTCTAGAGAGGTGAACAATCTCAGTTCTATGAATTAATTTTCCGAAAATGGAAAACTCGGAAAAATATTTAAAATTTTCCCAGTCGGAATCAGAAATAGGTATTTAAAATATTTGCCTTACCATGAATTAGAATAACCAATGGCTCTGCAAATTGGTAACATTACTGATTTTTATGAAAATCGTTCCCTTAATATGTGGAGGAAATTATAAATTTATTAAAATAATTACAAGGGAAACCTAAACTTTTGCCACAGAATTGGCAGTTAACCTAGAAGGTAAATGGCCGTTTTGGCAAATTGGTAACAAATTAAGAGTTGAAATATTTATTTTAAGTTAAATTAATAGAATTATAGAAACAATTTGGAAATATTAAATATTCTTTAAAGGAAGAAATTTAAAGATATTATAAGGACTAGGTTTCACGTGGTGCGGGATCTTAAATTCATTAATTCCTTATTTTCCCCCTTAGTTTTCGCGGAGACTATTCTTCCAATTAAAAATTTTCTTAACTTTTCAGAATTAAGGCAGGTTTATATAAAATATTACGTTTAGCTAAGCTAAAGTTTTGTGTCGTATTCGTATAGTTCGGGGAAAAAATTCATTGCTTACCCTTTTGTATTGAAGACGGAATTTTTTACGGTAAATTCGAATGAATTTGATCACCTTATGAGAATTGGTACACAACTGGCCATGGAAGTTTTATACGAAAGATAAAGTACATTTTTATACATAAAAGGCTCACCAATCCGCAATTGAATAAGTTTGATAATTGATATTTGAAAATAAAAATTGTAATTATTGAAAATGGTTGCATTCAATAAGCATAAATCACAACTTAAGGTTTTTGGATTTTCTTTAAAACTCAAATGGGAAAATTATTATTTCTTTTGAAATTAAACCAAGTTTTTCCATAAGAAATTTTATAAAGTTATATTTTAAAATTAAGATGCGTTTCCTCATTTCTACTGTAAATCTCATTAGTTAAAAGGTCCGGGAAAGTGTTTAAATTCCGAATGTGGATATAGAAAATTCATTGGGTAAAATTTCAAATTTCGTTCAAGGAATTGATTAGGGCTTGAAAGCTTAAGAATGATTGATTTTCAGAAGTTGTAACAAATCAACTTTCACTTGAAATTAATTAAGAAACTAAAACCTTTTTAAATTCCATTTAATAATTCGAATTAACATTGGAAAGTGAATTCATGAAAATTTTAAAAAAGTTTAGAATTATAAAAGTTTTTTTCAGGTTTAAATGGTTATTTGCACCTTAAATTTTCGGCAATTCTTAAAGATTAAACCAATAAAAACAAACTTTCCATTTATTTGACCCATAAATTTTTTTAGTGTCTGATAGTAATTTAATAATAAATTATGGGGAGCAGGGAAATTATTTGGATTGCTCACGAAATTTGGAACATGTCTTTTATTTTTTAAATATTCATCTCCGTTTTCTAAATTTCTTTAAAACGTCTTTAATCCAGCAGAATTATTGGGGGAATTTGAATTAGAATATTTTGTTAGGAAAGTAAACAGTAAATTGTATCAAGAAATATTTTGTAAAAGGAAATGTAAAAGTAACCAAATCTAAATACAACGATTGTTGAAAATGCGAACAACGGTTTAATATTCCGACAAGCCAAGTTAAATAATCAAATTAAATTTTATAAGTATTCCCACCTGGACATATATTTTTCAAATGTTCTAATTACAATTGGAAAAGAAATAATTCAAATTATACTTTCAGACCAAGGTAATTGAAAGTTTTAAACATAATCCTTTTATTCTGGATCTAAATTTAAAATTTGTGTAAATGATTTTTATTTTCATTTCGAATCCTTTTTGAAATGCCTATTGTTGCAAAGATCAGGTAAATTTTAAGTTGAACAATGGAAATATTGGATTCCTCTAATTTATTAGGACCGATTAAAATGCCAATTTGGAATACAGAAGTTTTGGGATTTAAACTATTTAGTGAGGGCAAATTCAAATTATTGTAAACTTTCAAATTAAATGATTACCAGAGCAAAATGGATTGGACCTGTTAGCAAATGGCAGATTTTGAAAAATGAGATTTAAATGGACAACCAGAAAGCAATTTTTTAAAGTAAATATAATTGAAACTTCAAAAATTGTTCAAGGCCATATTTGAATATAAAATAAACAAAATTATAAATATTGTATATTGAAATAATAAATCCTCATTGATTGGGTTTTAAGGATTGAGAAAAATTCTGGATGGATTGCCTTCACCGGGGGTGTATATGGAGCGTAATTTAATTGGAAGTTAACCACTGGTATCGAATTTTTTCAATAAAAAGTTTTGGAACAATAAACAGGATCGTATATAACCGAGGATATGTTGCGGTAATAGATAATCTGGGACGAGGCGAAGGAAAAGATAATGCGTCAATGTTTGGGTATTTTAAAGAATTGGTCAGTTTCTGAAGGTACGTTCTGGGCAAGTTTTAAAAAGAAGATAAATCCGACAAAGGAGTTTTATATCATTTAATGGCATTCCAAATTTAATCGAAAACTAAATAAAATTTTATCAAGTAACGGGTTTCAAAAATTTTCAGTGACCAAATTTGAAAACTGGTTTTAAAAATGTACTGTTACAAACATTGGTTTAAAGATTGGTTTTTCAATATGGAAGCCCAGGATGATAGTTCTAATTTCAAAACCGATTCGGTAAATTTTTCCAGAAATTTGGAAAACGATTCCGGAAACTTACTCTTTACGACATGTCTAATGAAATTGAAAAATTTCACTAAAATCGTTTGTAGTTTAAACTTTTTAATGATAATGTAAAATCGTAAAGTGTTGAAAAATTTTTCCGGCACCAGAATTCCGGAAGTCGAAAATGGGTTGAAATTAACCAAGAGGAATTGAAAAAAGTAAACCAAAATTAAATTGGCATTTTTAAAAAAATTGACATTTTAAGTTAGGATTTATCAATTAATTTTGGCTACAAGTTTGAGTATAAATAAGAATTTACTAGCTTCTGGGTGAAAAATTTAGAATAAGATTTGGAATTTAATTAGAAAAAATTTAAATCAATTTTTTCAATTCACTATTATGGCTATGCCTTTAAAAATAATTGGTTAAGAAAAATACCCTTTTCCAATGACGATTGTTTCATTAAATGGATTTTTATCAGAAAATAAATTACCCAATGATGTTTCCGAAAAATTTTAAAATTGTTTGGGAATTTCAGATTTAAATTGGATTATGGAAAATTTCATTTTTAATTTAATTATAAAAATCTATTCCGGAAGGAATGAATGCAATTAGGAAAAATATGTTAAAAATAAATTCAAATATTTTTTTTTGTTTTAAAATAGAAATTTTAGGAAAATGGTTTTAAAAACTTTTTGGCTGAGAACTGATTGGAAGCACAATTTAGCCTTAAATTTAGATCCCGCGGGGATGATATGTTATGTAGTAAAAAAATTTTGATGCTCATCCGAAATTTTCCCGATTTCCTAATTTAAGACGTCCTGTATTCAATTCCTGTTTCCAAAACTCGAAACCTTAACAGTTTTTTAAAATAGGTAAGCCCTATTGTTCAATTCTAGTTTTTCAATAACAACAAGATTGAGCCAAATTGAAACGTATCCAAATCACAAATTCCGGTATAAACGTCTTTCATTTAATTTCTTAAATATTGGTTCCAATGAAAATTCTTTTAGAAATTCAAAGTTTTTAAAACATTACTGCCGATTCGGTTCATTTTAAAATGGAATTAATGCTACTTTAAAATAAAAAAAAATGAAATGTCAAAACTTTTGCGGATGATTTAAATGCTCTTCTGGAAGAATTAACAAAATGAAACAATTTCCAAATGTTCTTGAATTGTGAATATTTTGTTAAATGGATAATGAAACAAAAGGACTTTCTTCGGAAAAAAGGGAAATCCAAAAAGCATAAGCTAAAAATCAAAAGTGCTAACGAATAATTGTTGATAATTTGAGGACCGAAAAAATCAGTAAAACTAAAAATACAATAAAAGGTTTGTCATAATTTTTTCTGAGTTAATAAAGAACTATAAAATAGAGAATTTGGAGGTGCAAAGTCAAACTAACTTAATAAATTCAAATTTCAATTTGGGCCAATTCTTGAATTCATTCCCCTAATTAATAGAAATCAGAATTAAAATGGATATTAATTTTGTTAATTTTTTTTGATGAAATAAATTTATTTTAAATTTCTTCCCTTTATTTAAAATTATGAATATTCATTTTCTAATATTTAAAATTTTACTGGAAAAATATCTATTTATTTTATCTTTGTGAAAACAAATTTACCCAATCTACCGCATTGGTTTCATCAATTGACTTTTTCCAAATTTGAAATTTTGAAACCCAAATCTGCCGAAAATTATCTTATAAGGAGGTTGAACCCTGACTTCTTGGGAAAAACCCTACCTTAATCAATTGTATTTTTAAAATTCTTCAAAATTTATGAAAAATATTTAGACAATTGGTTTAAAGAATTATATAAAGTTTCAAAAATATTGAATTTACAATTTCGGGAAACGGTTTTTATTTAAGTTTTATTTATGAGTTAAAAATTGTTCCGGAAAGTCTTAATATAAAAAATTTAAATGTTTTTTTGACTATTCAACAGTCATTGGTTTCCAACTTCAATTCCTGTTTTGTTATCGTCCTTTACCCATTTACCAAATGCAATCCAATTAAGGTTAATGGCATTCTTTAGCCAATGTTGATTATAAGCATAATTAATCAAGTTTATTTAAATTTCTTAAAGGGTCTAATGAAATAAAGTATTTAAACAATTGGAATGAAATTTGTTGTTTAAACGACTGACATAAAGTGACATTTAATAAAAATAACTTCTAGTAAATTTTGAAAATTGTAACTTCCTTTAGTCTTTGAATTTGACAAAATTTTATAAAATTAAATATTACGAACATTACATAAATTCAATTTCAAATAGAATTATATTTCAATTTGGCAATTAATGGGAAATTTGAGTTTTATTAACCATAATTACTAATTTCATTTGGTTTAATTTTGCGTTAAAGCAAATTGTTGAAAAGCCTAGGTCAAGATAAAATGAAATTTTATCTATGTTTTGATCCTTTAAAGGATTTTAATTCAATCAAAAAATTTTATTCTTGATTTGAAACAAACGGTTATAACTAATTTTTTTAGAACAATCTACTATGAAATTATTAGTTTTCGGCGGTTAGTTAACAAAATCTTATCAATAATTTTTGTAATCCAATTCAGGCCTTGTAAAACCCGTATTAAACGAAATCCTGCACTTGCAAAATCCAGCCTTTTCGATTCAAGGTTTTTCGGAAGGAAATTCGTTATGCTCATGGGAATGGACCTTATGTGAATTTATCAAAAGGTATTTGATTTACTTGTGTGACAAGAAAAAATTCCATAAATCACCAAAATTCAGGTTAAACTATTAAGTATAAAAATTAAGACCTTAGTAGTTTCGAGCTTGGCAAACTTAATTCAAAAATCGTAAAATTTGCTCGAAGGCGGCGGGTTAGGTATTTTAAATTGAATAAATGTTGCAAGAATAATTTCTTGAGCCATCGAACCGTTTTCGGCAAAGTAATGGAAAGATGGATTTGTTTACGAAAACCATAACAATTTATTGGCGTAATAAACTTTCCAATAACGTTAAAATTGAAATGAATGGACTAAAAATACCATCTGACAGTGGTTTATTTTTAGAACATCCAAATACCAACGAATTGAGTGTTCAAAAATTTTTTAAAACTTTTCCAATTTTTTTTTAAAAGGAAAAATTTTTTCGAAATTTTAAAATTTTTTCGGTTTAAAATTCCGAACCCTTTAATTTTAAAATAAACCAAAATTTCTTTAAATCCCCTTTTTTTTTAAAATTTTTAAAATGAAGGAAAAATGATTTTTATAAAATGCGGTTAATTTTAAAATTTTTAAAAAACGCTTTTTTTTTTCCCTACAAAATAAAAATTTTTGGGAATTTTTTCCCAAAAATATTCAAAGGCTTTTCTTTTGGGTTTTCCCCAAATCTGGTGGTACAGGAAAATCTTTTTGATTTCATTAATATTAGCAACAATTCGCTCACAAAATACAATTGCACTTGCACATTGATTGTTTGGGATGAATGCACGATGGCACATAAAAAATCTTTGGAGGCTTTAGACAGAACCTTAAAAGATCTACGGAGCAATAATAACCGATTTGGTGGAGCAATGATTTTATTAGCAGGATATTTTCGTCAAACATTGCCAGTGATTCCACGATCAACGCCAGCTGATGAACTCAATGCAATTTGTGGAAATATGTCAAAGTGCTTCATTTAAGCAAGAATATGCGTGTCGAGTTGCAAAATGACCAATCTGGAAACATATTCTCTAAACAACTCATTGACATTGGTAATGGCAAATTTCCTATAGACATGTTGACTGGCTGCATTAACTTTCCTCAAAGTTTTTGTCAGTTAACTCGATCAAAAGATGAACTTATTCAGAAGGTGTTTCCAGATGATTCTCAAAATTACAGAAACCATGATTGGTTGAGCGAATGAGCTATACTGGCTGCAAAAAACATAGATGTAAATGAATTAAATTTCAAAATTCAAGAACAAATTACAGGCGAATTGAGGATATATAAATCAGTTGATTCGGCTACTAATCAAGATGATGTATTCAACTATTCACCGGAATTTTTAAACTCGCTGGATTTGCCAGGATTGCCACCTCACAATCTTCAATTAAAGGTTGGATCGGTGGTTATAATGTTGCGAAATATCAACCAACCGCGTCTTTGCAACGGTACACGGTTAGCGATAAAAAAATTACTAAACAATGTGATAGAAGCAACAATACTCAAAGGAAAGTATAAAGGAGAAGATGTTCTCATACCGCGCATCTCAATGATTCCGACTGATGTGCCATTTGAGTTTAAACGACTACAGTTTCCAGTGCGGCTTGCTTTTGCTATGACTATAAACAAGTCCCAGGGGCAATCATTAAGTGTTTGTGGTATTAATCTAGAAAACCCATGTTTCTCACATGGTCAATTGTATGTTGCCTGTTCCCGTGTTGGAAAACCATCAGATTTGTTTATCTATGCGCCAGGTAATCAAACAAAACACATCGTATACCATAAAGCACTACAATGATAATAATAATTATGATTCACATGATTAACAATAAAGCGATTACTTACTTTTAAATACTTATATATGTTTTATTTAATTATTTTTTATTCACAAAGCCCTATCACCAGGGTGACGGTTCTGTTTAGGAAAATTTTTTAAAATACGTAGGCACAAAACTGCCACATTACAAATCTTTTTGACAGGATGAAGTCTGTCGGATCAGCTAGTTATTATAATAGATACTCTGTATCGCCGCCTCTGCCGTCGATCGTCGTCGCGCACATCAGCCGAAGTGTGGCGGCAGGCAACGGCGCTGTCGTATGGTAGGGGAGCGGACTCATGAGATTAGAGAAAATTGCGCCACAGAGAATTACATTTTTCGATGCAGCAACAGTATTTTATTGTTTCGTATAATTTTTAAAGTAACTATTTTTTATTACTTAGGTCCTGTAAATTAATTTCGAACATACTTAATATTTCGGGATCTTTTTATTGACAGTTAATAGTAGGTAAGATAGTTTCTGTTACTTAAAAGAATTCCGATTTGCTTTCATTTAATTTTTTGAATTAATCTAATAGGTTTTAGTAGGTGTAAAACTTACCTACTATTATTTTTATGTATTGTGTAGTAAGTATTGATATTAATTTCTTAGTTTCTTTTTTTCCATTTGAACGTGAACTCTCTACGTGCACTGAGCGCATCATTTTTACTATGTAGATGCTTGTTAAAGGAAAATAATACGGATCCCTACTAAAACACCTATAATGTAAACCAAGGTAGAAAAAATCTTGCGCGCTTCAAATTTTATTTTTATCATTTCAACATTTAAGTATGTTTCTTTGTTCTTCCATGTCGAAAGCACCCAACCGATAGAGATGGTTCACCCAATGTAATAAATAAAAAGAAATTTTAAATCTGGGATTTTTCGTAAAAACAAAACAAAGATTTAATCTTCGCACTATATGTCCGAAAGCATGTGATTCGTTAAAATTTTGAAAAAGTTATTTGCAAATCGGATAAATTGGATTTCTTCATCTATTTGTGAAAATGTTTTTCAAATATGTTCATTTCAAGTGTTGAATGTATCAGTTAGCAACGTTCAATTTGCATAACTTATTCATGCGTTCATTAAACGCATTGTCAATGAACAATAATCCACTGCTAAGCAATCTTAATTGCCATTCTTCAATGAGTTATATGCAATAACAAATTGCACATTTTTTTTAGTGATCAAGCATGAAATTCGAAATTGATATAATTATAAAACCATGAATATAAATTAACTCCTATTGAAGTTATTCCGCGAGAATATTTTCAGAAAATATTGGAGATGACTTTCCGCTACGATTTGCAATTATTGCAAATAATTTTATTAGTGAAGGAATTGATAAATTCAGTGTATTTGAATTTTTGTGAGTAAGTCTGAAAATAATAATTCCCTTATTGGAAGCCTGTGAAAGTCGATCAAAATTCTATATTTACAGTAACAGTGATGTGAAAAAAACTCAAATATCGATTAAAACATTTCAGTCGAAAAATTATTCCTCGGCCTTCTCTTTGTTTCTATTAAATCAGTCCGAGGGTGGAATATATAACGTTATTCAGTTTACTCTTTAATGTATTATCATATTTGTTTATTTTTTCATTTTTATAAATGGTTCAGGCCCAAATTGTTATTTGTAACAAGGGATAAATGGTGAACATCCCCTTAATATTTCTTTTAGATGGAAACTAATGACTTAATTATAATTTTAAAACTTTTTTAAAACTATTCCGGCAATATGAACACTCTTGCTAATCTCTTCCAGAAGATAGAGATAATACGGTAGACCAGACGGACATACTCAAATTTGACGATGTATTCTTCATCAGGTAGTCAAACCCAACCGATTGAAACCAATTTCGAATCGATATTCGAAAATTACAGACATTTGGGAAAACGGTAAAAAGCTGTTTTACTAGAAAAAGCAAGGAAAAATGACTACAATCAAGTGAATTAATTCACAGGGGAATTTTAACTACCGTGATCTATATAATAAAGTAATAAGATCGGGGACCAGAGAAAATTTTGACAGGTGGTCCCGTTAGGGACCCGGAAAGCGTAGCTTTCCGAGCAGCCTGCAGGGCCGCTCGAGAGGGAATCTTAAAACAGATCGAAAAGGCGTATCCTCTTCTAGGAGGAGCGACCCCGAAAAACCTCCCGGGCGCTCTTAAAGTGCCCGGGAAATTTTCAAACGAAAATCGCGAAATCGGCCATTTTCGCGAAATCGCCCAAAGGCGAAAAACGGGCGAAAGTACTCCTATGAAGCCGGAGCATCTCGCGGGAGGGGGCCGCTTTTTCTGGACGAGGAACGTCCCCATGCGTGGCTACGAGCTCAGCCGCGGAGCCCTCGAAATCTATACGAAAATTATGCATAAAAACGGCAATTTTAGACTCGCGACTTCCTGAAACGTCAAAAACCACACCTACGTTTTCCCTCCGTGCCGGTCGAAAACGATATAAATCGCCCCGCGATCGGTAGAAAACGAATCTACGTGAAATTTCCCATCTCTGGGTACCAATTTTCACATCCTAGTAGCGAGTCAAGGCCGCGAATTCTTCATTCCAAATTCGGCAATTTATACGGTGAAATGAGGCAAAATGTCACAATTTCTCAAACGATTCTGATGATAGCCGAACGCGAGCTCCAAATTTGAAAATACGCCATCAATTTTTCGCTCGATATGGCCGGTGAAAGATTTTTGCGCCTTCCAAGCACTCGAATAAGAATCTACAGGAGATTCCGAATCTCTAGATACCTACCACTTTTCGTGAATCGCAAGAAAAACACCTCAAATATGCGTTTGAAAATCGTCATTTCAGGCTCTATTTTCGCGCTAATTCATTTTCGTCCTTGAAGAATGCACACAGATCGCGATGAATCGCTATACAGGCTGTGCTATCTCGAAAAAATCGCTATACAGGCTGTGCTTATGGAAAGCACTGATTTTCACCAGATTTATTCTTCGAGAGATTTCGTGTTACTTAGGGTTCTATCATGTTTTCCGCGTATTTTCGTATTTGGTCGGTTTCTTTCTTGGTGGAATGCACTGAACTCGAAACGATAGAGTTATAAACGATATTCTTTCGGTTTGTTTTTTATGAAGAAAGCACCCACTGCGAATCAATTATATACGGGGTGTCCCATATGCATTTTTCTTCAGGTTGTCTCGCGAATGAGAGCTGATTTCGGTATAATGTCATACAGGGTGTGCGATTCACAATGAATTTGCGATCGGGTGATATACGGGGTGTGCAATTTACAAGTTAATTTGATTTTTTTTGCGCAAATTTCAGTTTTTGTGTTGTTTCGGGGAGTTTTGGATCTTAATTCGATAAAATATATTCGATTCATATACAGGGTGTCAGATCTGAGTAGCGCTGACATTCACCAGAGTTTTTCTCCAGCTCTTGTGCTTTTCCGCGTAAGGGAGCTTAATTCAATGAAATCTCATACAGGGTGTGCCATTAACAATGATTTCGCGATCGATTGATATACAGGGTGTGCAATTTAAAAGTTCTTTCATTATTTTTGCACGCTTTCGGTGATTTTGTGCTCCTTCGGGGTTTTTCGGTTCCTTTGGATATTTTTCGTTCATTCGTGGTACTTCGGGTTCTTTCAAGTTTTTCCGTGGTTCGTCGGGTTCTTTCTTCGTGGAATGCACCGAACTTGAAACGATAGAGTTAAAACGATATTCTTTCGGTTTGTTTCTTATGATGAAAGCACCCACTGCAAATCAATTATATACTGGGTGTCCCATATGCATTTTTCATCATGTTTTTTCACGTGTGAAAGCTAATTTCGGTAAAATGTCATACAGGGTGTGCGATTTACAATGAATTTGCGATCGGGTGATATACGGGGTGAGCACTTTACAAGTTCTTCTGTTTTTTTGCGCGCTCTCAAGTTTTTTGTGTTCCTTCGGTTTTTTTTTACGGAAAAATTATCTTCGAAACATATACGGGGTGTTACATAGGAGCTCCATAGAATAATTCTGATACTTCCTTCGTGGTAATTACTGAACTCGAATAGATGGAGTTACAACGATATTCTTTTTGGTTTTTTTTTCACTGCTAATCAATTGTATACTGAGTGTCTCATATGCATTCTCCTTCAAGTTTTCTCGCGAATGGGAGCGGATTTCGATAAAATGTCATACAGGGTGTGCAATTTACAATAAGTTTACGGTCGGGTGATATACAGGGTGTGCAATTTACAAGTACTTTTGTGTTTCGGGTTTTTTCAGGTTCCTTTAGATTTTTGTGTTACTTGGTGTTCTTTGGTGTTTTCTCGCGTTGTTTCGTGTAATTTCGGTTTCTTCCGTATAACTTCGGTTTCTTTCGTGTTTCTTCGGATTCCTTCGTGTTTTTCGCGTTTCTCCGTGTTTTTTCCAGTTCTTTCTAGCTTTTTCGCTTTCAACGGGTAATTTGACGTGTTTCGTGTTTCTGCGCGCTTCATTGATGTATGGGCCCTATTGATCTGCGGTCTATATTGATCTATGGTCTATATTGATCCATGTGCCTATTGAACTACTGGCCTATTGAACTACTGGCCTATGGATCTACGGGCCTATGGATCTACGGGCCTATTGATCTACCCGCATACTAGTAATCTTATATATGAAATTCTCGTGTCACAACAATGTTTGTTCCCGTACTTCTCCGAAATTCTCTCGGCTCGACCGATTTTCATGAAATTTTGTGAGCATATTGAGTAGGTCTGAGAATCGGCCAACATCTATTTTTCATACCCTGAGTGAAAAGTGTTGTCCATGCTCAACATAATAATAATAATAATAGTTTATTTGAAGAAAGGTACTCTTTACATCCAATAAACAGAAAATATCATGTTTTCAATTTCTTTATTTTTTTATTATGTCGCATAAAAAATTACGTTCAACCCTAAATTTTTACCCTTTCATCACCAACCCTTATTTTTTAATAGCCAGTTGTCTACAGGTGTCACTTCTGAGCCAGTAAACAGCACGGAGTGAGAACGAAGCCGGTCTCCTGTTTCTCTCACACAATAAGACTTCTTTCACTTACGACACAGATGTCGGCCATCATTATTGTTTATGCATCAAGTGTAGTAGCAACTAGTAACGTTGACAATTATTATTTTGCTATCTTAGTGTAACTCTCATATCAACTATCAATCATTCCTATTTCATTAATGATAATAAAATTATCAATTTTGAGTGTATTCTGCACGATAAGTTAATCAAGTGATTTTCATAACCTCAAAAGTACTCAACACGTGGCACGAACTTTCACCAACAACGACTTTTGTGTAAACTTTTTTCATTTATATTGAAAATGTTGTTGGAAACGGTCAAAAAGATTTATTAAAATTGGGCAAACTCTTTTCGTATTCATTTTTAGTTACCATTTCTAACCATATACAGGGTGTTTGTTCAGTAAAAATTTTCGTAACGCGATCCTTATTCAAGATATGGTTGAAGAAAAAAAATTATACACATTTTTTTAAAATTTGGCAGAAACTATTGGCAACATTGTAATGAAATTTTATACGAATATGTTTTGGAAGGTGATAGATACATCCAATGAATTCGTTTTTATGTCTGACTCTCGTAGAGGGCGCTAGTTACACGGTTCGTACCAAGTATTATTGAAAATCACTTTAATATTAAATTTATTGAGCAAAATTTCAAACGTACTTAAACAACATTCAATTTCACACAAAAAAGGTACTCTTGGTAGAACTCGATACTCTGTACCGTTTTCGGAGTATTTTGATTTGAAAATTATGAAGTAATTATTAAGTTGCATTAAATTTTGCAACAACTCTGCTTACTGTGCTTCTAGCAATTGGAGTCGAGTTAAATAAAGCACATGCTTCTTCATGAGTTCGAAGGCGACCGCCGTAACCTACCATCATTAGAATTTCTATCCTTTCTCTTTCGTTTAAACGAGCCATAATGATAAAACTGGCGTCACACTAATTGTACGACTGACACTGACACACCGTTGTTTTAGTAAATCAATCGAAAAATTAGATACGTTTAAGTTTGACTTCGTTTTATAATTGGTTTTGTTATTTGGTTTTTTATTCATTTTCTAGTTTTTTTCTTATGTTAGCCCTACTGCAACTTTTTTTCCCTAGTGTAGAAAAACAAGCTTTATCACATAATGTAATAAAAATCTTAGCTTCCCATTAAAAAAATATGTTGATGACGTCATAACTTTGACAAAGTTGACTTGATGTTTTTGTAACTTATGTCAAGAGATGCGGAATATAAAACACCGTTTGACGTGTTAATGCAAAAGTGTTCGTTGTACGTTTTATGAATTTTGTGCATTACTTTATCATAATATAATAATTATATTGATTTATAAAATATTAGACTTCTGGTGTGAAAATGATTTTAATATCGAAAAAAGCAGAGGCTTGGCAACATTGATTGGTTGAAACTGAAAAACAATTTCATTTGATTAAGCCGAACCGCACCTCATTTCGAAAATCCCATAATTTTCATTAATTAACAGAATCGTTGATTGCTAATTAATTAGCTTCCTCTCCAAACCAGAACCTCTATAAAGCAGCAATGTTTCCATTGGCGTAATTTAGCTATATTCATGGAATCGCCATAAATATGCTTTTCCACGACCTTCAACCATCCAGGATAATTTGTAGGTGGTTACTGACATGTGTTCTCATCGCCAGCTAATAACCTAATAGCCAAAATTGACCATATTATTCCGGAATTAAGTACCCAAATCACCTAACGACTGTTTCAGAGAAAATTGGCAATTTTTTCGGATTCGTCATGCTGACTGTCGCACGAAAGATTATTTGGGTGCCTGTCGGATCAGCCAACCATGACAAAATTCCCATGCCACAGAAATATAAGTACCTGTGTTTGGAAAAGAAAGTCAATTTTTTAAATTTTTTATATCGGATTTTCCAATGGGGACTTGACAACTTTGAATTTAATTTGTGAACGCACCCTTAGACAAATCATCGAACTGTCAACGTCAAGTCATTAAGTAAAGTGAACATTTTCATCATGGTGAAGGCTCGGTCGTAATTCGCGCCCTAGTAGACAGGCAATCACAAGTTTGCAAAAACTTGAATCTACATATTCGCTGTTCATTCGCTGTTGATATTTCCATACCGATGGTTATCCGTGTTATTAGCTAAACTCAGTGACGGCTCGTCAGGGTAGGCAGGGTCGGCCGGGCCGACCCAAACGCAACCGAAAAAGAGAAGGTGAAAACAAATATTTTTTAATCGAAACTTATTTGGAAAATTAATAGCAATATTCAAATCTCGAGATGTTTCCTTAGTATCTTTTCCTCTGCCCTCTATATCTCATATTTCCAATCAACACATCGAAGTACACATTATTTCGGTCAAACACCTCAAATAATTTTTATTCCAAGTTCCCGCACCTCTCCTTATACATAATAACGCAGCTAAGCCAGCCGAGCCACAGCTTTCAGTTTATGATTTCATCTGACACATACGTCGCTCGAAGTTCCTATTAATGGAACTCTACAATACCTCGACTGTGACACTTGCGAGGTCGGCCGAGAACCCTTGGCCGTCGGCCGTCCTTATGTGAAACGGCAGGCGGGTGAAATTGTTTATTATTATCGATGTTTA
Organism: Micraspis discolor; assembly: GCA_030674115.1. Classification (NCBI taxonomy): domain Eukaryota; kingdom Metazoa; phylum Arthropoda; class Insecta; order Coleoptera; family Coccinellidae; genus Micraspis; species Micraspis discolor. The sequence continues at coordinate 112,385 of JARTUT010001785.1, forward strand.
TTGCAAATATCAAATTAAAAATTGTAATTTAATATCCGACATCTTCATATGTTTATCCTAAATTTGAGATAAAAAAAGAAATCATTATGTATCTAAAATTTTGTCACGTTTCCTGTGAATAATTGAAATTTTCACTCTCAAATCTCAAATGACTATTATCATAAGTACTTGAATATTATTTCAATTTCAGATTATCTAAAAAAGTGTATTGGTACTGTATGGAATAAATTTTGTGTGTTTCTGACCATAAAAATTTATTCTTAGTAACTGTAAATAGCAAAACAGCAACCCACGTCTTGTTCATTTTTCAAAGACTACGTGTAAGCCAAGATAACCTTGAGCAGGGGGTATATGAGAATTGCATTGACCATAAAAATTTATTCTTAGGTGTTTACACTTTGATTATCAGAGTTCAGTTCACTAGGTCAGTAGTTTGGATTAAGATGTTAGTGTGTAGGGCTTAGGGTTGTACGAGTTTCGTTCGTTTTCGGTTACAAGTTGAATGTGAGTGATCCAGATGGCAAGTGTAAGAGAGGTAGTATCAAATTGCGGTGATTTGATTAGTTTTTCAGTAGATAACAGGTTTTCCATTATTAGAATAATTCTAATTGACAGCGTTCACAACATGATGAATATGATTTTAATTTTACTAAGTTTTAAGATGAATTGTTGGACAGTTATACATTTTAGATATGATTGTCACTGTATTTGTAACATGTAAACTTGAAAAAGGCTCAATGTACGCCGAAACATATGTAGTAAAGTATCAATAAAAAAAAGATGAAATCCTAATTTTGCTCTAATCTGTGCTCTAATTCCAAGAAAATTGCTTCTAAATTATATATGTACTTATATATATATGCTTGGTCTGGCCGACCCACCCCTAGAGGGCACGAGCCGTCACTGTCGCTGTTGGATGTTGTCGTGCCAGCGAGACAAAGGATCGGTCGCAGTAACGAATACATCGCTGCCGTTCGGACCTCCGTAGCCCACGACCCAAATCAGTCAATTCCACGGCGATCTCAAGAATTGGGCATTCGTCAGACCACTCTATGGAGAATTTTGCGTGAGGATCGTGGTTTACACTTGTGCAAGATCAAGCTGACTCAAGAATTGAAGCCGTTGGACCATTTGAAGCGACGTACGTTCTCCGATTGGGCTCTGGAAAAACTGCGCCACGATCATGATCTTGATCGAAGAATCATCTTCAGCGATGTAGCAAGGACTATGGTACTGAGATTATACTCCTTCAAGAGACACATACGGATACTAAAAAAATCTTCGTGAAAGAGGAACCATAAAAGGTTATGTATTCATTGATTATCTCCTTAGTAAAATTTACGGTTTAGCTTGTTATGTTAAAATATCCTTGATTCACAATATCAATCCAAAAAGACGAATTTGAAAGTGTTTTCTTTATCTCTTTCAAATTTTGTATTTTGGTTATTCAGTTTTTTCTGCTTTTGTCTTTTTATTTCCAGATTCGATGTGGGCAACTTGAACAAGTCTCTGTTTCCATCAATAGAAGACCAGTCTTGAAGAAAAAAGTCCCTAAAATATATTTTAGCTTATTTTTGTACTTTCACACTTAGGCGAGCCGGGGTTTTTTTACTGGGGTTTTTTCCTAGGCTTTTATGTGATACGCCGAATTGTATGACACCCCGTCCCTAACCCCTGATCTATATGCTTTATTATTTGCTAACTAAATATTGTAAGCCAAAAGTTCAAAAATATATATATACAGGGTGAGTCTTTGACCACTGCGTTAATTTTAACCATAGGTTCTTGAGATCAAAAGAAACACTTTTTCCATTACGGTTTTTCTATATTAAGCTGCGTTGAAAAGTTATAAGCATTTTAAGTTTTCACATTGGGCAAATACCCCTCTTTAGTCCAGTATAGTTTGAATGAAAAATACTTTCCACAGCATCCACTATTGGATCTGAATTGTTTATAAACATTATTTTCCCTCTAAGAAATGATTCGCTCACTCATGTTTCATCCGATTAGGTCCATATCCAGAAGGAAGATACAAAATACTAATTTTCTGGTAAAAAAAATGCAACACCATAAACATATTTTTGCTGTTTACTATAATTTCTTCCTACTTCAAGATTATAAACCATCCCTTCCCAGTGAGAAATTCCCAAAATACCTCAGAATTATTGGATGTTATCATCATACATTTGTAATTTTCTTCTGAAAATTTCCAAATCATGAAAACCATCATTTCTATGAAAACTTCCAAGGCAAGAGGTTGTCACATTGGTTCTTTTTTTCATTCAAAGCCAGAAAATATCATCTATGATTTTCCAAACACTGATATTATTTAAGTTTCTTCTCCTTGACAGAGACCAGTGAACAGGTTTATGAGACTGTTAAAAATATGGCGATCTTTTTCGAAATCTTCAACAACAATGAATAATGTCACTACGAATAATTATTTTACAATGATGTTACTTTGCTTGATGATTATTTTCTCTACTGAATCCCAATAACAAATACCTTGAATAGATTACAAGTATTCTCAGATTTAGGTGTGCAATTATATTTGCTTGAAGGAATTAGGTTTGATCACCTACATTTAATTCTGAAAAACCAACTACGTGATTTTTTCGTTAGTAAGAATCTATTCTGTTCAGACTATAATTAATTACTGAACAAATTTTTGGTTTTATAATCAGAATATCTGTTTAAATTATGTAAACAAAAACAGAAATATTGAATAATGGTTATTCATAGATTATGTCAAATTTTAATACCTTACCATAGAATATTAATTTATTACCGAACCCCAGGAGAGAAAATTAATAATTGCAAGTTTTTTTAAATGAAAGATAATATCTGTAATCATTATCGATCTTTATCTTGTTTTATCTCAGTTATAATTTTTCTCAGAATAACTAGAGTGAATTATTACCACATTGAAATGTTATAATAACGTCTCTGTGGTGGGTTGTTCCCAATAAAATAGTGGTTCCTTGTTGTTTTGATTCTGTTTGAAACTGTCAACAGTTATTTAAAAAATGTGGAAAATATTATAATAAAATAATAATAATAATTTCGATAGTTTGAAATTATTCAATTCAGTATGAAATGATTATGGTCAGAAAATACATTTCTATTCTAATCTTTCTTGTTTATGAACCTATAGCTTCCAGTTTCAATATTGATTGAATTTTAATTAACCACGCATCATAACAAACATTCAGAAATACTAGAACTAAGTCAAATTCTATTATCTCTTAAGTTCGTGTAGGTACCAGGTTGAATCGGTGTATGAAATAAATATGTGAAAAAACTATAAACCTACAAAATATATCAAGGAGACTGGATTCGAAGATTTTAAAACTCATATGATCTTAATTTGAAGCATTCCTATGTTAGAATAAATATAATTTGATGGACCCTGAAAGTCTGAAGCTATAAAGAACCAGCTCTTCATAAAGACAAGTCTTCAATTCAACAGGTCCTGACAGAAAATACATTACCTATTTCAACGGTCATGAGAATATACCAGAAGTACCTATGTTAGTGAAGGAAATCTTTTTCTCTATTTCTTATGGAATATTACTCTAGATTAAATATTAAACAGGGTGCTAGACATCATTAATAATGAATACAACAAATGGCAATTCAGATTTTGTAGTGAATGTAAGACAAAAATTGTTCAGTGGTTAATTTCATCTATTAGTTTTTAGTGGTGGAACCATAGACTGGAGAGATTTTCCCAACCTTTTGAAGAAATATTTAATATAGACATAAAATATGGCAACATTGAACAAATCTTGTTATTGAATCATTTCAGCACAGAGTTGGATTTGGGAAAATCAGAAAATTTGGACAATATTATATCGATTTAATTCCTTTCAACTTCAAATATCTCAAGAATGGTGCAATTTAGGAGGAACGATGGAGAATGATTTTATCTGCAAAAAGACTAATGATTCCAGGAAGTACAAGATACGAACCTTTAGTTCAACGATATTTGTTTTTCATGCAATTTAACCAATCTGTAGAGTAGTAGTGAGAAACCCACAAGAAATGGAATGAATCTAACGATGCCAAAATATGCATGACTGTTATCAAAAACCTTCTACAGGAGATCATTTCAATTGATATTGTCGTTTGAATATTACAGGTGAAAATGCAATTTTTTTATGAAATTTCAACACCCTATATCTTTTGAACGGGGCCAAATTTGGAAAAATGTTATAGGAAGTAAGTGTTTCTTTTGACGTAAATAATCTATGGTTAAAATTAACGCAGTGGTCAAAGACTCACCCTGTATATATAGCGATGTAGCTCTCATTTTTTTCTCAATGGCATTGTGAATAAGCAAAATATACGTTATTGGAAATGGGCATTCACGTGACTCAATTGCATTTCCAAAAAATATTGTAAGCCAAAAGTTCAAAAGAATATATATATATATTTCCAAAAAATCATGGTTTGGTGCGGTCTTCACTACGGCGGCATCATTGGACCGTATTTTTTCGTTGATGATAACGAATTTTTTTTGGCCCCAAATGCAAGGTATAGACTTGGCCAACATGTGGTTTCAACAGGACGGTGCCGCTAGCCACACAGCACACGTAACAATCGGTTTATTGGAGCAGACATTTCGAGAAACGACCCCGTCGATTGGCCGCCTCGTTCGTGCGATTTGACGCCTCTGGACTATTTTCTTTGGGGCTACGTCAAGTCACTGGTCTATGCCAACAAGTCGACGATATTGCAAGAACTAAGTAACAATATTGAACGCGAAAAAGCGGCCGTTTAGGCTGAAATGTGTGGCCGAGTCATCGCAAACTGGGTCCAGAGAATTGACAGCTGCAAAAGGGCCCGTGGTGGCCATATGAACGAAGTCGAGTTCCATTTATAAATGTTATATTTGTACTTTAAGCCAATAATAAAGTTTTTGAAATATCTCAAATGGTTTGTTTTATTTAGATTCGAAGTTTCCAAGTCCCTATTGGAAAACCCTTTATTTAATTGTCAACATAAACTCCTTCTAGCTCAATATACTCAGCCCAGAGATATTCAAACTTCTTCATGCCTTCCAAACAAAATGTTTACTCGAACACTGCAAAATAGGCCTCCGTTTCACCGATGACCTCCTCGATTGACATAAATCGCTTTTCGCTGAGCCATTTTTTCATGTTCGGAAAAAAAGTCACACAGTGCAAGATCATGTTGATATGGTGGTTAAGGTTGCAATTCGTAGCCCAATTCGACCAATTTTTCAGTGGCTTCTACTGACAAATGAGCTGATACGATATTGTGGTGGAAAAGCAATTTAGTTTGGTGCGTTTTGCGTTGAATCCGGCGTCAAATCGATCCAATAATTCACTGTGCAATGTTATTGTCGTTTACTTTTTCAGGTAGTCAATGAGAATAATTCCTAGGGAATCCCAGAGATATAGAGTGGGGAGAATGAGCTTCGAGATGCGCAAAGTGGCTAATTTTTCGTCCGCCATTTTTATACTTTTGGTTCATTGGCGTAGAAAGCAGTGTATCTGAGGAATAATTGGTATAAAATTAAAATGAAAATGAAATGTATAGAGCATATCAATATCTTATATAAATCTATAGCTTCAGAATTTATACCCAGAATATCAGTCCAAACTGTCCTCATATCAACTGATTTTGGGAAACTAAAAAGAATCATATTACTGTGGAAAGTAAACAACACGCCACTGAGCAGATAAACAATGCCATGCTGTATGATCAGTCGGATAATTTCAATAAAAACTAACGTATGAAATGATATTCCCTAGACTTTCTTTGTTTTATAGTTTTTACACGTTTTAACAATACAAGACATGTTGAAAGCATCGAAGTATCTATCAGCACAATGTAAAATTTGAGCAATTTCTAATTCATCTGACAAGTATGTCAACCTCGAACAGCTGACTACGAAAGTATAAAAATGGTCGAAATTTGACATAAGAATTTAGCCACTAATTTTGGATGCGCAGTGGTCGAAGCGTATTCTCCCCACTCCATATCTCTGGGGAATCCTTAAAAACATAACCTTTCCGGTAGATGGCACCACCTTCACATTCTACGGAGCCCGTTCGCTAGTAGAAGTTCACTGCCTTGACTGTTTCTTGGTGTATAATGGTGAATCTAGGTTTCGCCAACGGTTACGAATCAACGCAAAAAATGGTTTTGATTGGCCTTAAATAGGTGCAGACAGTCACACGATTTCGTGTCTGGTCCACTGTCAGTAAACGAGAAATCCATCTTGTCGATAGCTTCTTCATCTCCAAATGTTGATGTAATATGATATGCACGTGATCGTATGAAATGTTTAGCATCTCAGCAATCTCTCTCATCTTCACTCAGCAATGGGTCAACACGATATCATTTATTTTATCATAGTTCTAGTCACCAAATAAGGCGGCCGGGAGTGCTCCTGATATGCTCCGACCTACTCTACCCTTTACTCATTTCCATTCAGAAGCACCACCAGAAGTTCAAGCCCTGGGGTCACACGCACCTCACTGGAAACCGACAATCATAACGGCGTTTTGAACCGAAATATTTACGGACAATACTTGGCTTTGCAACCGAGAGGTCCTGTTCATTGAGCTGCAAGATGCATATTGAGCCGGCATGGCAAAGCAATATGTTAGAACGGAACGACAATTACGAAAAACCATCGTTCCAGTATGCAAGCTAGTCATTATTGACGCATGGTAATCTCAGAGAATGAAGTGCAACAATGGACCGGTTTCGAGGTGACTGCCTCTCATCAGCACAGTGTGGCACTGACAGTTTTGAAGGAGGCTGCAAGTCTTAACAAAGAGTGTGATGAACTTTCCGGACATGTCCACAGAGAGCTCCATCTATATCTTGAAGACTGGAACCAGACTCACTTTCTCTGCAGATCCATACGACAACATATAACTTCCAAAATTAAATACTACCAGTGGTCATCGAATGTATAACATTCATCAAAGTACTACTGGTGAGATGAGGGAATTCGCTCGCCTATTAGACCTATTATGAGAGAAAGTGAGTCTGGTTTCAGTCTTTAAGACGTAGATGGCGCTCTTCCTGGGACATTTCTGCAAAGTTCATCACATTCTTTTTGAAGACTGGTAGCCTCCTTCAAGTCTGTCAGTGCTGATGAGAGGCAGATACCTCGAAACCGGTCCACAGTTGCACTTGAGGTCCGATTCTCTGGTATTTCATGCGTCAATCGTGACTAACTAGCACTACTGGAGCGATGGTTCTTGGTAATTGTCGTACCTTTTCAACATATTGCTTTGCCATGCCGGGTCAATAGGCATCTTGCAGCTCAATAAACAGGGCGTCTCGGTTGCCAAGTATTGTCCGTGAATATTTCGTTTCAAAACGCCGTTATGATAGTCGCTTTCCGGTCAGGTGCGTGTGACCCCAGGGCTTGAACTTCTGGTGCTTGTCAGCCTCTTTATGAATGGAAAAGTATCACGAGCGCTCCCGGGCCGTCTTATTTGGTGACTGGAAAACAGCTGATGTGTGTGTTATGACAGGGTCTTGTTGGAAATATACCTCTCCAATTTGATGTAACCCTCAATAATTGGTTCAACAAATTCCCCAAATATTTCCAAATATCGGGCAGCCATATGGTTATCCTCATAGATATGGCGAACGATAAACCTTCCTTTAAAAATACCGATCCAAACATTGAAACCATCGGCCTCGATTTTGTGTCTCCACTATAATATGTGGATTTTCCGAAGTCCAATAGTAAGAATTTTGGATTTTCTTGATCGATTACAAAGACAAAGATGTCTCCATAACCGGAGGATAATATGCTTCAATTCTAGAGCGGTTGAAAGAACCCATCAAACAAAAAAGGAGAGGAAAATTGACCAAAGGTGACCTTCTACACAACAACGCGCCTGTTTAAAAGAGCCGCGTTGCGGTTACAATGGATACACTGCAGAAAGTGGCCTTCGAAATTTTGGCTCGCCCACCTTACAGTCCTGACTTGGCTCCCAGCGATTATTATCTTTTCCCAAACTTGAAAAAATAAGTATTCAAGTGATGAGGAAGTGAAAGATGCAGTTTCTGCATATTTTACAGACAATGATCAATTTTTTTTATCAAAGGGATAAATATGTTAATTGAAAGGTCTGAAAATGTATAAGGGAAACTACATTTGTATTTTAATTTCTATTTCTCACCCCCCATTCCGCAAACCTCATACATCCCCTGGTACTGGCAGAAAATCGATTAAACTTTTAGGTTATATAGTTGCTATCGGCAAAATCGACATTGTTTTGATTTGAAATCTTACAAATAAAAAACCATCTATCTTTAAAAGGAGATAATTCATTCGTTTTCCTAATAGCACTTAGTCAGCAAAAGTTCAGATGAGAGAATGATTGATGTCGAGTATTTTTAGCGCTTTCAAATCAAAGCCAAGTCAGCTGTCTGTTATCTAATCTAACATAACATCCTTTACAAAACCAGACCGACCGTCTACTAGATCTTAAAACCAATTTTCACTTGGCTATTTAAACAACTGAATATTTTACGCCTACACTTCTCCAGTCGGAAGTCGAGGTAAAATGAGGTTAAAAACCGAACATCAAAATACATAAACAACGTCCTAATAGATTCATAACCGTCCTAATAGATTTATGGCCCGCGACACAACCCCCACTGAGAAATCAACCACAAGAAAGTGCCGAAATCCTAACAACCCATAAATTCATCTACCTGAAAGAACCCGCGTGCTCCCTCTTTGCGCCGACAATGGCTCGAATTCTCGAGTTGCATAACAAGGAAAACGCAGGAACTATTCCCGACCTACACTGGAAAATCGATAAGACAATACGTGCTGCCAACATAGCCAAGAAAATTACTCACCCACAAGATCGATTTTCCACTGGGAGGTCAGAAATTTTTCGAAAATGTTACATAAATCGACAATTTTACATCTTGAACAAGTAGATTCGCACAGGAGGTACGTGAAATTCGATTATATCTATGGAAATTGGAAATTTGAGAGGTTAACCTCAAAATTCTGGTAGCCGAATAAAAATGTTGTTTAGAGGAGAAATTGAATTGTACTTACTTTCATGTTATGCTCCACCAGGTAGTCGAATGAACATAGCGTGTAGACGAGGTATGCCCTAATGAGCTCCCAATTTGTCTTACTTTTAAAGGCTGCTCTTGCATCGTTGAATGAGACGTCAAGAGTATCGGAAAATTGTGCTTGTTGCACCTGAGTAGTTGCTGCGGTCGTATAACAGGTAGAAGTAGACTTCAAGACCAATTTATTCACATCAATCTTTCCGAATTTACCGCTTTTTAAAGTACCGAACAAAAAACCATACTTTTTATTAGCACTAGTATTTACCACAGATCTCAATAAAGCCATTACACGTAGAATTTAGTCTTATCCGAGTTTTCGTCGTGCACTGAGGAGAACTATAACGATGTAAAGATAGATGTTATGAGTCAACTGTGCTGCTACGCCGGCCAAAATAGACTGAATTCACCTCTCCACACCTCCGACCGGTCTGGTAATTTTCGTCTGTACTGAGTCGGCACACTGGGAAACGTCGGACTGTCTTCTAGTTCTTTACGTCCCGACACATGGCACTACTGACGGATCCCCCACCAATCACAGACAATCACCGCGGGGTAATGCTTCGAATTAACAAGTTTTCCAAATTTATAAACAATTTTTCACTAAAACTACGTAAAATTTCAAGTCACTCCTCGGTCCGACCACAGACGTTTCTTTTCAAATTTGATTAATGACGGAAACATCGAATGAATTACTGAAAAGTGTTTGTAGGGAATTGACAACTCAATTCTTTATGACATAGATAATGATTATTTCGGTGATTTGGCTGACCAAAGAGTACATATGGTAATATTCAGAAAATATTCTATGAAAACAATGACTTAAGCATGACTTGCAATGCATTAACAATAATTTAATTCCAAGAGCACATGGGCGTAGTTTCTGCCAGGTAAATGGGTAATAAATCCGATCAACAAGTTATTATTTTTAGATGAGACAAAGGTTGGAAGCACAGACATTACTGAGGGCAGACCGCAATTAATTAAGCATATTTTGAGAATCCCATATCCAAAAGTATTGGGAGTTGAATATGATATGATTGGATTCTTATGATGAAATTGTGCGTTACTTCCATGAATGATAAATGATATATATCGAAAGAGAATACATTATACATTGAAGTTCCTCATTCGGTATTTTTAATTACCATTTTCAGGAAAAAAATAATAACATTCTCTGAAATTTAAGGCCTCAAATAAAATTTTATTTGAATATACTCCATTGTTTGAGACATCCACTATAATATGTGAAGTTTTGAGAAATAAAATGTCATTATTCTTGTGAGATATTTGGTAAGATGAACAAAATTCTAAAAAGAGGTTGATTATTCTCGAAATAAAACTGAGGAGTAACTGAGTTTGGTTATTATGAACTCGAAATGTTAGTTGATTCTTTCCCTAAGGGAAACTGTAAGTTTGGTTATTGTTAACTTACGTTAGATCCTGACTTCGCGTCAACTCCTTTACTTTTTTTTTCTTGTAGTTTCATCATAACAATCTATCGGCGTCAAATTAATAGTTCCGAAGAAGTGAATAACAACTAGCCAGTAGTTTAACTAGCACATAAGAGCAACGTGCCCTCAAGGTGAAGGTTTCAACCTTTTCTTATAATAATAGTCCTAAAGAATTTTAAAAATTCACAGTGAACCGCTTTTACCTTTGTGAAAAAATTATCTTAAAAGCGATGAAAAAATTTGGACAAAATAATAAACATACTCGTATTTGTCTATCTTCAATTTTTTCTTTAATGAGAAGATTTTTTCATTTCATATTCTCATTGTACATACTCCTCTTCGAAACTTTCTGTTTCGAATTATCAAGGATTAAAAATACACATCATTTAATTTTTTATTGAGTCAATTTCTGAAATATTAATATACATTTTTTAGAACTAGAAACTTGCAGGCACATCAAAAATATAGTCGATATACAAAGAGCGCAGGTACATACAGAAGCAATTTCCTCAAAAATATCGAATACAGGTACACGTGAAACATACAAAATTTGTTTTAATATTTTAATTTTATTGCTTCAAAAAGGTGTTCTAGTGCAGCAAATTAAAAAAAATATATCACATCAGAATTGATATAAATGAGAGATAATCTTTTCAAGTTAAATATAAATAGTAGGAACTGAGCTACCTTAATTTTTTCAATTTGTCGGTACCATTCCGAATTTTTTTCCTGCAATTATAAATTTCAAAATAATAGCTAGAGAATAGATCATTTTTCCTACATGAATTTTAAGGGGAAATAAGAGAAAAAAGTTACATTTTGTTCATAACCCTTCCTCACTAACCGAGTATAATATTTCTATTTGAATATAGGCCGGAAAATGATGTCCAAATCATTAAAATGCAAAACACTCAAAAGTTTTCATCAATCTAATCAGAAGAAAATAAGCACTTAATATTAACTCCAAAATTTTTTGTGAAACAAGAAAATATTAGTGCCAGCCTCAAGTCATTATAACGCAAATTATCATAATATAATCAATACGGAATAAATTGAAAAGATTTGGTGAAAATGACCAGTCTAGTTCCAGACTTTGGCAATCAACTTCACTCAGCCATATGGAGTTAGTTACATCAAATATAAGAAATAAAAAATGAAAAGAATATTTTTAAAGATGAATTTCGTTCCTAATCAGTCCTTAGTAATTGATAATATCTTTCTCAATGCTCATAGTGGTTTCACGAATAATTTTTAATACAAGATCTGGCAGTGAAAAGAAGTTTTGAGGTAGGATTATTGGCGCGCCACAAAGTGGTGGGAAATAAAGTAGATCTGACCTACATGCTCACCGATATCAGATGTATCATTATTATGTGGTAATAATATAAATAACTCAGCAAATATTCAAATACTGATGTTGGCTAAAAAATGGGAGGACTACCTAAGAAAGACAGGGTCTTTGATTTTCACTGCCGTAACCTGTATTTTCAGTGTTACTCATAATATTTATTTATATCAGGTTTTCCAATGGGGACTTGACAACTTTGAATGTAATTTGTGAACGCACCCTTAGACCAATGATCGAACTGTCAACGTCAATTCATTAACGAATAACGTTTACTAGTTATAAAAATTCACAACCGAAATTCGGAGTCGGAAACCGCAACTTTAAGAGCATTAACTCCAATTTTCGGTCGTACCTAATTCGCGCCCTAGTACACAGGCAATCACAAGTTTGGTGCAAAAATTTGAGTCTACATATTCGCTGTTGGATGTTGTCGTGCCATAAATCACTCCGGCGGCATCATTGGACCGTATTTTTACGTTGATGCCAACAATCGTCACGTTACAGCCAATGACGATCGCTACAGCGCCATGATAACTAATGTTTTTGGCCCCAATTGCAAGGGATAAACTTGGCCAACATGTGGTTTCAACAGGACGGTACCACTAGCCACACAACTTACGTAACAATCGGTTTATTGAAGCAGACATTTGGTGAGCGTGTAATTTTCTGAAATAGCCTCGTCGATTGGCCGCCTCTGGACTATTTTCTTTGGGGCTACGTCAAGTCACTGGTCTATGACAACAAGCCGACGACATTGCAAGAGCTCAGAGACAACATTGAACGCGAAATAGCGGCCGTTTCGGCTGAAATGTGTGGCCGAGCCATCGAAAATTGGGTCCAGAGAATTGGCCTCTGCATACGGGCCCGTGGTGGCCATATGAACGAAGTCAAGTTCCATTTATAAATGTTAAGTTTGTACTTCAAGCCAAAAATAAAGTTTTTGAAATATCTCAAATGGTTTGTGTTTTATTTAGATTCAAAGTTGTCAAGTCCCTATTGGAAAACCCTTTATGTTAACTCCCAACTAACAGAGTTGCTATATTCTTTTAACCAAACAAACATTTTATAAGTGCTATAGGGGTGGGTTGTTGTAAGACAGTTGGTTAACCTAAAGCATTAAGTTTAAATCTAAATTTAAACTCAATGCCTAAATTCAACATAAACTATTTGGTCAACTAAAATGGTGTGTTGTAACTCTGCAATTTTGTAGTTAAATTTTTGCTTAACTTACGAAATTTCAAATCACATGAGAAGTTGGTTTAAACCTATTCTCACTTGGTTTAAGGACAAAGTGTATAGAATACATCGAAATAATGAAAGAATCGTGATAGTTAAACGTCAAATCTTCGTCGATGCAATCTAAAAATAAGTCAGCAGATTTTTTTTAGAAAGGAGAGCCCAAATAAATATCTACCTAGTTGGAAAAAGAAATTTTCAAAGAGGAAGACCGCCTTGTCGAATTGAACTGTAGATGAAGACTTTTTTGAACTTCTAGAATATTTTCAGAAGACAGTGAATTGACTTATTGAGATTTCAGAAGAAATGAACGTATGAAATTCGTATAACAGATTTATGAAGAAATTAATGTTGACAGGAGATATCAAGCAATCTGATCCAGGTTTCAAGCAATCAAGAGTATAATAAATGAAGAAGATATACAGATGTGAAGTGTATTTCATAACATTATCTGATTTCCTTGTAGATTATTTTCAATGTATCGAATCAAAATGTATTAAAGAATATTGTTAGTTATTCTATAAACAGTTCGATTACATTTATTTTCAAAATCTGTATACCATCTTTTAGTGCCAACTTCGTGTTATTTTGAACAATGTAAAAAGGACAATATATATCGGTTTATGAATTTGTATGAGAAAACACGAGGGGAAATCAAAGATCGGTTAGCTGTTTATGAGGAGCGTTCATCATCGATGACGACCATCAGATATTGGGTCAATGAATTCAAACGGGGCCGAACATCATTGTTCGACGAGGACCACCCAGAACGACCGAATGAGGCGACTATGGATGATACGGGCGATAAAATCCATGATATCGTATAGGCTGATCTCCGAGTGAAGATTAGAGAGATCGCTGAGATGATAAACGTTTCATACGAACGAGTGCACAATATTTAACATAAAAATTTGGAGATGAAGATAGGTTCCTCGTTTGCTGATAGTGGACCAAGAACGAAATCGTGTGACAACTTCAGAGAACTGTCTGCATCTATTTAAGACCAATACAAACCAGTTTCTGCGACGATCAGTAACCGTTGACGATACCTGGATCCACCACTATACGCCAGAAACCAAAGAACAGTGGACGCAATGGACTTGCATTCTGAAAAAAATCCAATATCACGATCAACAGTTACTAGAACTTTACAACGTTTTAATGCATCTGGAATGGTCAAGGATTTGCCAAGATCTGGAAGACCACGGGACGTAACGAACGAAGCGATGAGGTAAAATATTGCCATTGCTTTATAGGAATCACCTCAAACTTCTACCACAGTTCTGGCGCGGAACTACGGCATAAGTCGACGTTCCGTAGGAAAAATATTAAAAAGGAAAATTTTTATCTGTATAAGATACGATTAGTCCAAGAATTGTCAGAGGATGATTTTGATCGGCGGCTCGAATTTTGCGAACGGCTAACGAACATCTGTAATGACGACGAACGTTTTGCTTTCAATGTAGTGTTTTCTGATGAGGCAACTTTTTGTTTGAATGGAACCATAACTCAAGATATTCGGTCAACTGTGAATCCTCATTGGATTGATGAAGCTCAAACCCAGCGACCAGAAAAGTTGAATGTTTGGATGGAAATTGTACAAAATAGGCTAATAGGCCCATTTTTCATAAACGGTAACTTGAATGGAGAAAAGTATCTAGATTAACTAAATAATCAAATCATTCCTGCACTCCAACAGAACGGGCAGTTACCACCGAACGTTTGGTTCCAACAAGATGGAGCACCTCCACTATGATAGACGGGTTCGCAATTTTCTAGATGCTATTTTTCCAAATCGATGGATTGGACGTAGAGGACGCATAGAGTGGCCTGCTGGTTCTCCAGATCTCAGCCCATTAGACTTTTTTCTTTGGGGATATCTTAAATCACGTGTTTATGTTAATCGACCAGCATGCTTGCAGGAATTGAGACAACGGATTCATGATGAATGTGCATTAATACATGAGAAGTCTTGAGAAAAGTTACTCAGAATTTGTTAATAGACTGGCATATTGTCAGGAGGTGAATGGCAAGCACTTCGAACATTCAAAATGATTTTTTTTAAAATTATTTTTAATAATTTTTTTTACAACTAAAAGCCCTGTATTTCTTCTTTTTATAGATTTTCATAAAAAATACGTCATGAAAAGCAGAAAGATTTATCTACTATAAAGTATTTCGTTTTATTTCTCACTATTGATACAAATAACAATGATTTATTTATTTGAATGGATTTTTTCTCAAATGTACAGAAAAACTGAATTTCTTCTTTTTACAGAGAATTTTTACATGGAACCCGATATGGACATATCCGAAACAAGGTGCACTTTCAGAATCTGCAGAAATAAACAAAGTGTCCCATTTGAATAAAATGAAATTTCGTCATTTCTGGTTAAACCAGAAGTATCTCATTAATGAAAATATGCTCATCAGATGCATTGTGCTCCATTACACTCAGCTGCCAAATTTCAAAAATATCGCCCGTTTCGTTTTAAAGATATTAATTTGATGCCAAACTTTATCCCAACCCTGTATATATATACAATGTGTGTTATACAAGTTAAGTTCCATACAAATTCCTACAGCGATTATAAAACAAGAAATTGTTAGTTGGGAATTAACATTTATTCGTAAGAAGGATTTTTTATTGTTGGATTATAAAATATTAGTCCTCTCAGTGGATGAATGTTAGTCAACTTACCCTTGTTACCTCGGGTTTAGTATTGTCCTGTTTAAACGTCCAGATGAAATATAAACATTTTCAATTATTCAAACTGAAAATCTACTCGTGAAACCGTTTTTTTCTCTAAGTATGTATTTGCTCAATTGATATGATGATGCCTCTATATTCAAAATATTTCCAATAATTTCAAATATAATATCTTCATATTTTTTATCCATCAGTCGTTAAATTCTTATTTTAAGTATGATATAATTTCTAAGCAAATGAACTAATGAAGCCTGGAAAAAAATGTTCATTCTTTCTTTCCTCCTAAATTCAAGAACCCAAAGTTCAAGAATTTTTTTGTTTCCGGACTTTTCACCTGTTGTCCATTGGTGTCGTTCAGTTCGATTTCTTTATAACCTAATTCGTCTCCATCGGCGCCATGACTTAAATCGAAAGATTGACCGTGATGGGCTGTTCTATTGGATATCATCCTCTTATCTCCTTCGGAAATTATTGATTCTGTTCCAATCATAGATTGTCCGCTCTTATCTGTGTTTACACTTGACGCTTCTAACTCGTTGTTGGATTGAGATGATCCGTTCGTTTCTGATTGGCTGAAAGATAAGTCTAGGCTTTTTCCCAGTTTCGATTTGAGGGCACTTGTTAGGGAACCGTAAGATGCCTGAAAAAATTACAATTAATTTAATCATTTCCAAATTCCTTTCTAAGGAGTTAGTATTACCAACATTATGTACTGAAAGTTACTACTCAACATTTTCTGCGCGTTTCTTTTAGTTCATTAAACTAGTAGAACATAGTGATATCGTAATGTCCAAATGTCTGCAATTTTAACTATCTAATATTTACCTACCTACCCTCATTTTATAATCATATTTATTTTGATTGCATCAGATCTAGTTTTCGTGTTACAGCTATTGCCCACAAAATTAAAAATTAACTGTTTTTTACTTTCGCCTTTAGAGAATTTGTTCATTTGAAGCGTGCAGTGGTTTGTTTTGTTTTTAAAGTGAAGCGATTCTTAAATAATGTCAAGAAAGGAAAAAATAATCCTGACAAGTTTTTGTTACTTTTGCGGCATTACTTTTAAACCTCAGCGAAGGAATTTGACACCATTAGTAATTAAGTTATATGAACAGTATTTTGTTTTGCCATCGGACAACAAGACAAATCGTGCGTTGCACACGTCTATTGTGTTACATGAGTGGGTCTTCTCACTGGATGGGTGAAAAGATCTCGATCTATGCCTTCTGCAATCCCTATGATTTGGACGGATCCAACGAACCACTCATCTGATTGTTATTTTTGTCTTATTGATGCAAAAAATATTAGAATCAAAAAGAAAAAGTAAAATCAAGTATCCTGAGCTACCATCAGCTACAAGACCGATCTCTCATAGTGAAGATTTACCGGTACCAGAACCACCTCAAACTAGCGATCTGTCCCTTACGCCAGGAGTCGAAAAAGAGACATTGGATACAGCGAAGAAGCTTCCTCATCCACATCTAATGAGTCACATCTTCTATCACAAGGTGATCTCAACGACTTGGTACGTGACTTAAATTTGTCCAAACAACAGGCAGAACTTTTGGGCTCTCGATTAAAGGGATGGAATTTATTACAACCTAAAACAAAAGTCGCTACTTTCGCAATCGAGATGAAGAGCTAAAAGGTTTTTTTTCACAAGATGATCAGCTTGTATTTTGTAATAATGTCTACGGTGTAATGACTGTCTTGGGTATAGAATATAAAGCAGAAGAGTGGCGTTTATTTATTGATGGGTCAAAAGTAAGTCTAAAGGCTGTTCTTTTACATATCGGCAATAAACTTCCCTCTATCCCATTAGGTGAGGCTTCTAACATGAAAGAGTTTTATGAAATGATTAAGTTTATCTTGGAAAAAAATTCAGTATAACGAACACAACTGAAAATTTTGGGGGTGATTGTCCTAATTTTAGGATTACAACTTGGGTATACAAAATACTGTTGTTTTATTTGTGAGTGGGATAGCAGAGACCGAAAAAATCATTATATTAAGCAAGACTGGCCCAAAGACAAACTCTTACTCCAGGACAAAATTACCAAAAATCCTCCATTACTGCAGCCTGAAAACACCTTAACACACAAAGCTTGGGCCTATGAAGAATTTCGTAAAATCTATGGACAGGAGTGGTGACGGCTTTTATATTAAAAAGAAAAATTTCTAAACTGAGTGAAGCAAAAATTAAAGAGGGCATATTTGTTGGCCCCCAAATCAAGCAATTGATGAAAGATGACATATTTAAAGAAGAGCTTCGTAATTTAGAAAAATTAGCTTGGGATTCTTTCATGAGAGTGACTTCTAATTTTCTAGGCAATCGCCGATCGAGTGACTGAAAATTAGGTGCCGTCAGCGATGAACACGGTGAAAGATTCCATCAAGACATTTCTACCATAGAAAAACGTGGAGGCCACGTATGTTAGCGGATTACGGTTTCACATTAAAACGAGACGTTCCTGAAGCAAAATACAGACGGTAATGATAAAGTAAATTCATATTAATGTAGAAATAAATCGAAGTAACTTCTTCTTGTTTATAAAAATTCACAATTTCTGCAATGTTATAAAATGGTATTAAAAAAAAAAAAAGTATTCGTATTGGAAGCATTTTAATTTTCTTTCTAGTATCCTTATATATATATATAGCCTTACGACAAGGCTAAACATAACTAGACAAAAGTTTCCATGTTACATACAAAAATTTTTTTGTTTACTTGTGTAATTTGTACTATAACTGAGTTATTTTTTTTACTGAGAAAATAAAAAGCAATGTTGACCCCTACTGTTACTTATCATACCCTGGTCTAACAACATGCATCAAAGTTAACGAAATTTATTTGAAACTACTTTCTGTAGTTCCTGACAATCTATGATTCTTGAGCTCTTGTTTTATGGGTTAGACTTCCTGATGAAGAAACCGGAGTAAAACTTGAGTATACCCTACCGTAAACTCTCTACCATCCGAAGGAAACGAGCTACAGTTTTCATATTTTCAAAATAGTTGTCTTATTATCTCGGTCAGGTTCGTTCTGGGACCAAATCAGTCGAACGGTACAGAAGTTATTGAGCATCTGAGAATATTGGCTATTGTTTTCTTCACATTTTGACCACCCTCTGGCAATTCGTGGATACGACGCCAATAAATTGTTCGTCTTTTAAAGCAAACCAACCAGACACCCAATTTTCGACCTCCTCCCAGGAATCAAAGTGCTAATCAGCCAATGCGTGCCCCATCGATGAAAACAAATGGCAGTTGGAAGGAGCCAAGTCAGGTGAATACGACGGGTGGGGTAGCACCTCCCAGCCAAGTGTTTTGATTGTATCCTGAACCGGAGCAAAATAACGTTGCCGTGTCTTCCGGTCGTTTCTCGATCAATACATGGTTCAAATTGATCATTTGTTGTCGGTAGCGATCAGTATTAACAGTTTCACCAGGTTTTAGGAGATCCTGGTAAACCACACCACCAAACACACAGCGAAAGCGAAAATGAATGTACCAAAAAATTATTGAGCCAGCCAGCAGTGTAGCTTCAATTTTATTACCTGCAAAATCAGCTTCAAGGTACGAGCGACAATACGACGACTTCAAAAAGTGGCCAAACAAAAATAGTGTGATTGGGGAAACTGAAAATGTTTTGTTGGTCTACTTGAATCAACTATCAGCTAGCTTCAGCCCTAATACTTTATGGACAAAATGGCCTATGCTGAAAAGCTGCTTAGAAATGACCGAAAATGCCCCTGTTCGCAGGTTTGGTTTCCTTAAAAAATTTATTGAAAAATATGACGTTTAGTGTCATTTGCAGATTTCAAAGGTAATAGCGTTTCTGAACGAAAAAATTAGCGTTATACGCCAAATAAGGCCATGGTATTAGGTAAACAAGAGGCTGAACAATTTCTTTTTACATGCTCCTGATGACCAGTGGTTGCTGGCGAAAATTGTTACAATATTTGGGATTTTTGGATGTTGTCGATGTGACGAAATTCTCTCCTTAAACATGAATGATGTAGAAGATATGGGAAAATACTTTATTGTGACAATGCGGCAAACAAAGAATTTAACAACAAGAAGATTCAACATAACCGATGATGGCTGAAGATTCAAGCCCTGCATGTTATACAGAAACTATGTAAATCTTCGGCCTCCTGGAACAGAAAACCTAAGATTTTTTGACATACCGACATGGAAAGTGCATTTCCCTTAATGCTGGCCAGCACACTATTGGTGATGTCCCACCAATAGCGAAATATTTAGGTTTAAAAGACCAAGAGTTATACACCGGCCACTCTTTTCGCAGAACTGGAGCCACTATGGTTGCGGATTCGGGTGGAGATATTTTAGCACTAAAGCGTGCAGGAGGGTGGAAGAGCACCGAAATTGTGATGAGTTATGTCGATGATTCGGTCAACAAAAAAATCGAAATGTCTAGCAAATTATTTGGTAGTAAGGAGAGTACAAATGTTCTGCAGTCCTCGACTTCAGCAGTTTCTAAGTCAACAGAAGGTTCATTATCATCAGTATCAACTCTTTCATCATCAAAAATCTGTGTTACTGGAAATAACAATTGTACCATGATTTTCAACAAATATGACGATAAAACAAAATTTTCTAATAATTAAATAATACTACTAACTTTTGCGAGTTAACTGTTAGTTTTATAAGTTAGTGACTTCATAGAATAAACTTTCTTGATTATTATTGTATTTTTGGAAACTGACGTTCCTAAATGAGGAACAAATAAAATATGTTTCACAGATGTCATGGCAAACAAACCAAAAATAATAGAGGCTCATTCACAACAAATGTTATATATATATCACTTTAGTAAAGTGTCAAAATTTCTATCAAACAATAAAATCGGATTGTTGTTGGTAACGCTGCCACTGAACTCAATACCTGTTGATAACCACAAAAGGTGATTAATAGCCGCAATCTTAAAAATGAAGTGTTGAAAACGAAATTGGTTCAGTATTTGTCAATAAACAATAATTATTACCCAAGTCTCACCTTGAAACGATGCAATTTTTCTTGTGTGCTTTGTATAATATTATTGAATTCATCCAATTTCCCACCTGCTGCTTCTTTGCTAGTCTCATCACTATTCACCGCTTCCTAAAAATATTAAATCTCAAATCATCCTTCAATGCCATTTTTCCACATGTACTTACCGCCAAATCCTGTGATTCGCTTGGAGCCTCATCAGCCCCATCTTGAACCTCACCTTTCTCTGCAACTTTTTTCAGATATTCCTCGTACGTAGGTGGTGAAATTCCCAGAAGCTCCGCTCTTGAACATTCGAATTCGTATCCAGAATCACTCATTTTTATCAGGTGCTATTCAGGTTACGTTAAAAAAATCCAGACGGGTTTGCATATATTGACTCATTGAAGATAGTTACGAATTCGTTCTTTGGGGATGTGGAGGCTGGAGAGTCAGGTGGTTGGCAGCAATGGAATGATATTGATTTCTTGGGGTGAGGACAGGGTGGGCGTTGGGAGCAAAGTTAACTTCCTACTGTGAGTGGGCTGCTCGAGTACTTTCAGCTGTATACAGTGCCGATCAAAATTATGGAACAAATTCATTTCCTCAGAAGAAAAACATTTGAAACGAAATCCTGAAGAAGGTCAATTTTTGTTTTATTTTCACCAAATTTTTATGCATTTTTGAATGATTTTTGTTACACCATGTGTCACTCCGAATAAACCCTAATAGGGAAAGTGGGTCATATATATATATATTCTTTTGGACTTTTGGCTTACAATGTTTAGTTAGAAAAAATTAAGCATATAGATTAGGGGTTAGTGACGAGATGTCATACAATTCGGCGTATGACATAAAAGCCTTGGGAAAAACCTCAGTAAAAAAAAACCTTGGCTCCCCGCCTAAGTGTGAAAATACAAAAATAAACTGAAATATATTTGAGGGACTTCTTTGTTCAAGTGTTGTTCTCTATTGATGGAGACAGAAACTTCTTCAAGTCATCGTATCTGGAAATAAAGATACAAAAGCAGAAAATGGAACTGAATAACAAAAATACGTATCATATTCGTTTGAAATTTATAACCCATTCCAAGAAAGAATCGGAAACATCATGAATAGCCCTAAAACCATCTTGAAATTTATATGGGACAATCATTGATGAGATGAGGTATTGTTTCTTCTGCTTCTCCACATTCACAACTTGCGCTTGGAACTGAGTTCCATTAGAATAGCATCAGATTCGTTTGGAATTTATCACCCATTCCAAGAAAGAATCGAAAACATCATGAATATCCCTAAGAACCATCTTGAAATTTATATATGGGACAACTATTGATGAGATTAGGTATTGTTTCTTCTATTTCTCCACATTCACAACTTGCGCTTGGAACTGAGTTCCATCTGGCTAGCATACTATTGGTACGACCGTGACATGTTCTCAAACGATTAAGAGCTGTCCAAATTTTTGTTGGAACTTGAAAGTCAGGAATTTTTTCAGAAGGATCAGAAACGAGATACTTATTGAACATTTCGTAAAAGTTCCACTCAGTCTCCCATAATTCTTTATCGCTTATGTTCATATTGAAGAAGTATTATGCCATGATGGTTTACGTAACTTCAATCTGGGAACTCTATTTTTTGGAATATTTGAAATAATTGGGAATAAATTGGTAAAAGATCGATATTTGTTCCAAGAATTCAGAGCTGCAGTCTGTCTGCGAATATGGGGAGGGACAATGTTAGACAAAACTGGTTGTTCGAGGCTGAGTTGAACAAAGCCATATCTGCTGGTACCAGGTACATTCCGACAAGGCCATGGATAAACGATAAAATTATGAAACTTCTGAGACGCAAAAGGTCCCTTTGGCAGAGATATTTACGCAGTCGAAAAGATGCTGACTACAGGATCCACAGAGATTTCTCAAATTTTCTCTCTTCCACTATTCATTCGGCCAAAACTAATTTTGAAAAAAAGTTATTGAGCAAGTCCAACAGAAAGCGATTTTTTAAGTACTTGAAAACCACGATGAACTCCAAGGTCAGTTTTCCGGTTGTGAGGAAGCCGTCTGGTGACGTCTGCGACAATCCGCGTGAAACAGCTGATGTCCTGGCCGGTACATTTGCTGAGGTGTTCACCCCAGAGCCTCCGGGGATTTTACCTAATGTTAAATCTGCTCCTGCGAGTAATTGTTTGGATGCTGTCTGTCTGTCCGAGCGCTTGGTGCTAGAATATCTTTCTGGGGTGAAGGTGGACAGTTCCCCTGGCCGAGACGGTTTTTCGCCGCTTTTGTTGAGGAATTGTTCTGAAGTCATGGCGTTTCCGGTTTTTCTTATATTCAGGAAATCTCTCTCCAGCTGCACTCTACCCTCCGATTGGTTATCTACCTCAGTAACTCCCATTTATAAGAAGGGTGATAAGCTGTCTCCACTGAATTATAGACCTATAAGTCTGCTGTCAGTCTTGTCTAAGGTCTTGGAAAGAATAGTTTGTGACCAGGTGCTTGATTTTTGCTTAGCTCAGAAGATTTTTCCCGACCAACAGCACGGATTTCTACCGCACCGTTCAGTCCTCACTAACCTAATCTGTTGTCTCAACGATTGGACTAAGGCATGGGATAGTAACATCCCAGTTGATGTGATCTATCTAGATTTTTCTAGAGCGTTTGACCGTGTCCCACATAAGCGTCTACTTCATAAACTGGACCATCTTGGGTTGAGAGGGGGTCTTCTTCGTTGGATTCGTGCATTTCTGACCAACAGAACTTTTCGAGTGAGGGTTGGTGATGTTTACTCATCTTCCGAGTGTCATGTTCGAAGTGGTATCCCTCAGGGATCAGTTCTCGGTCCCATTCTGTTTCTTTTATATACCTCTGATCTCCCTGGTTGTTTTTTATCGACATGTTCTATGTATGCAGACGATACCAAAATTTATAATTTCCCTCTTCTCAACTCCACCACTCTACAGCGGGATCTTGATGAGCTGTCCGCTTGGTGTCGGGAATGGTTGCTTCCATTAAACCTCGACAAATGTCATGTGCTACACATAGGCCGAAATAATCCGCGACTGTCTTATGTCATTGGCGATCATTGTCTCTCTCCTGTCACCAGTCAATGTGACTTGGGCTTGACCATAACAAGCAGTCTGACCTGGTCCACCCATGTTTCTTCAATCACAGCTAAGGCCCGTCAGCTGACCTACCTGGTTCAGAGATCTTTCCGAGGCTCTGACAGATCAGTTTGTAAACTGATATATGAGTCCTTTATACGCCCCATCATGGAATACGCTGGTCCGGTGTGGTGGACGGCGCTTGTTGGTGACCTGAATTCTCTGGAGTCTGTCCAGAGATGGAACACAAGAATCCCATATGAAATCGTCCGACCTGACTATGAAACCCGCCTTCGTCTGAATAACATGACAACATTTGCGGATAGACGCACTAGAGGTGACCTGATATTCACATACAAGTGTATGCATGGAATTTTTGGACCTCAGGTGGAGGCCATGTTCTGCAAAAATGTAAATAATCTTCGAGTTCACGATTTCAAGTTGAGGAAGGAGAATTTCCGGACCATTCCAAGGCAGATGTTTTTACCCAACAGAGTGTTTTCATCCTGGAATAGACTTCCCAGTTCCGTGGTCGGTAGCACTAGCACCAATAGGTTTAAAAATGGATTAGACAGACTGAGACAACTTTGATGATGGAGAAATGCTCGCTGTGTTGGTGCTGAGTTTTTGTGTCCGGTGTGTTCTTACATTCGAGATAGTTCGGTGTATATTTATATTTTTCATTTAATATTAATTCATTAGTTTATCTTTATTTCGGGGATGTGTACATTGAATAGTTTTTTTTCCTGTATATGGGCTTATTTGAGTTTATAGGTATATACCTCAACTCTAATTGTATTGTTAATAATAATAATAATAATAATAACCAATGAACCGGTGTAGATCTGATGGTGCCAGTAATTATTCTCTTGGATGTATTCAATTGTGCATCGATTTTTTGTGTATGTGCACTATCAGCTTCTTGTTACTCTTTCTCAGCAGAATAGTAACATTATTGTGGCTGGTGACTTCAATTTCCGTGATATCCAGTGGAGGGCTGGCTCACCTCCTTCGGGCGGATCTCTTTCTGAAATGTTTCTCTCGGCTATTGAGGATGCCCATCTTGCTCAGCTTAAATATCGTCCAACACGTTATTGCCAGGGGCAGAGTCCATCAACCTTGGACTTGGTGCTCACGAGTGATCATGATCTTATATGCGGCATTCAATCCCATGATCCTCTTGGGCGTTCTGACCACTCTGTTGGACAGTTCAGTGCACTCGTGCTGCGGCGACGAAGTTGGCTCATGAGACCAGGACCGTGATTGACTATGGTCTACTGAGGGATTTCCTGTATGATGTCGACTGGGAACAGTGCCTATCTTCGAAGGACGTTGATGTTGTGTGGAGTTCCTTCAGGTGTCTGATTACTCGAGCGGTGAGGCGTGTTCGAGTACCAGAAGGATCAGGTTGATCCATCCAAGCCGTGGATCCACAGCAGAATTCTTGGCATGATTCCTACCAAAAAGAGTCTATGGCAGCGCTGTTTGCGACACAAAATTCAGAGGAATTTCGACACACATAGACAGTACTCAAATATGGTTTCTGCTGCTATTAGTGAAGCTAGAAGAAAGTATGAGATGAAATTGGTAACTTCTGGGAGCCGCAAGAAATTCTACAAACATGTCCGATCCATATTGAGTTCCAGGGTGTCGGTGCCCGTGTTGCGAGGATCGTCAGGAGATGAGTGCACCGATGATAGTGCATCTGCGGAATGAACCTCTGTGTTGGTGTGGCCCGGTTTGGGGCTTCGTCATCATTAGCATGTGCTGATTTGATTGCTGCTCCTATTACGGAAATAATCCGATGGTCCTTACGATTGAGTCGATTACTAAGGGAATGGAAGTCTGCAAGTGTAACCCCTGTTTATAAGGGCGGTGATAAACAGCTCGTCTTCAACTATCGTCCAATTAGTTTGACACCCATTGTTGCTAAAATTGCAGAAAAGGTAATTTATTCGCAAATGGTACCTTTCTTGATATCCAATGGGACCATTCCTGACTATAAGCATGGTTTCGTTCCGGGACGGTCGGTCATCACGTGCTTGCTTCAGTGCATTAATTCGTGGACTTTATCGCTTGATTCTGGTTCCCCGGTAGACGTTGTATACTTGGATTTTTCAAAGGCTTTTGATCGTGTCCCTTTAAGGAGGTTGCTAAGCAAGCTAGATCATTTCGGAATTAGAGGTGGGCTACTTCGGTGGATCGAGTCATTTTTGGACGATCGAGAGTTTTCAGTGAAGGTTGCCGGGTCCCGTTCATCATGTAGGCCCGTGGCAAGTGGTGTTCCGCAGGGTTCGGTGCTCGGTCCGGTGCTTTTTCTCGTTTTTGTTGCCGATCTTGGGCGGGTGATTTAATCTAGGTGAGCTGCATACGCGAATGACTTTAAATTGTTTTCTGATGCGTTAACGTCTACACTTCAGAGTGATCTGGACAGGATATGCGCATTGTGTGATGAATGGTTGCTTCCTCTAAATGTCGGAAAGTGCATCAATTATAAGAAGAATGAAAGAATCCTGAACTTTCAAATAACTGCTTATAGGCAGGAAATTCAAATTGAACGTTCAGAGTAACTTATCAGGTATACCGGTATGAAATACCGTTTTTTTGTGAAAATAAAACACTAATTATTAATGGGAAAGTAAAAAACATTTTATTCAAAGTATTGAATTGAAATTGATGCTCCTATTCGCAGGTTTGTTTTCCTTAAAAAATTTATTGGAAAATATGACGTTTAGTTGTCATTTGTAGATTTCAAATGGTAACAGCGTTTCTGAAACAAAAAAATGAGCGTTATACGCCGAAAAAGGCCAAAGTATTAAGTAAAGAAGAGGCTGAACAATTTCTTTTACATGCTCCTGATGACCAGTGGTTGCTGGCGAAAATTGTAACATTATTTGGGATTTTTGGATGTTGTCGGTTTGACGAAATTCTCTCCTTAAACATGAATGATGTAGAACAAAAATATCGAAATGTCTAGCAAATTATTTGGTAGTAGGGAGAGTACAAACAAATGTTCGGCAGTTTCTGAGTCAACAGATGGTTCATCGTCAAAAATCTGTGACCATGATTTTCAACATTTATGACGATAAAACAAAATTTTCTAATATAAACAATACTACGAACTCTTGGTGACTTGATAAAATAAACTTTCTCGATGAATATTGTGTTTTTGGAAACTGACGTTTACAAATGAGAAACAAATAATAGTATATTATATACCGCGGGACTGAAGTAGTACATTTAATCCTGAAGGTAAAGTTTATGGCCCGACCGCAGGGAGGGCCATTGTCATTACATTGTCATTACTAGTGTCATTGTAAAGAAACATTGTTATTGATAATTATTGGTATCATGAGTGAAGAAGGTGTATCTGATATTGATAAAAGAGCAGCCGAAGTAGGTGTAGAATTGTTACCACCGAAATCTAGAAAACTATACGAGCAGCAGTACGATGCTTTTAAAAAGTGGTGCCGCTTAAAAAATGTGAGACAACCTACTGAAAATGCGCTGTTAGTCTACTTCAATGATAAATCAAAAGCGGTTTGTGCCTCAACTCTCTGGGCACATTACTCAATGTTGAAATCGGTTATTAACATTAGAGAAGATATTGATATAAGTAAATTTCCAAAATTATTAGCTTTTTTGAAGAGAAGAAATGAGGGATTTAAGCCAAAGAAGTCAAGAATTCTCACGTCTGAGCAGGTAGATCAGTTCTTACGGGAGGCTCCGGATGATAAATATTTAATGCTTAAGGTAAATTTGGAAATGTGTTTATATTCAGAAATTTTAAGAAATCAATTTTTTTGTAGGTTGCACTTATTTTGGGCGTTGCGTGAGCTTGTCGTGGAAAAGAGTTGGTTGATTTAGAAATCGACGATGTGGGAGATTCCTTCCTAATTGCGATTAGAAACACCAAAAATAAAATTGACCGAAATTTTGTGATCAAAAATTCAGAAAACAGTGCCATCAGTTTTGTGACGATATTTCGAAAATATGTGGCATTGCGAAAGACAGCTCATTCAAAATTTTTTGTTCAATACATCAACAAAGAATGTACTACGCGAGTAGTAGGAAAAAACATGTTTGGTACATTTCCACGGTAAATAGCA
Source organism: Micraspis discolor (assembly GCA_030674115.1). Lineage (NCBI taxonomy): Eukaryota > Metazoa > Arthropoda > Insecta > Coleoptera > Coccinellidae > Micraspis > Micraspis discolor. The sequence goes on from JARTUT010001785.1 coordinate 140,433, forward strand.
GCTTTCTTGAAATTGGAAAATGCGACGTCTTATACGGGACATTGTTTTAGACGCACATCTGCGTCTTTGTTAGCTGATTCGGGAGCAATAATAGACGTGCTGAAGAGACATGTAGGATGGGAATCCTCCAACGTGACCGAGGGATATATTGAATCGTCTATTAAAAATAAACAAAAAATTTCAGATAAAATATTTGGTCAAGTCGCCAATTCGTCCACTAAAGTTATGCCACAGTCCTCATTCTCGCTTCCTGTTTCCGCAGGATCTTCGAAACAAACACCAGTTCAATATGATAAGGACCTATCTGTTACTCGTCAGTTACCTGCTGCATTAACCCAGGAAAGACTGGTCAATATGACGAACTGTCACAATATTAATTTAAATATTAACGTTAATTACCATTCTAATTAATTGTATTTTTCAATAAAATATCCCTTAAATTCGTTTGTTTGTGATTGAATCGTTCCGGGACTTTCGTCAATATTTAATCCCGGAGGGATTAAATGTGACACTTTAGTACCTGTCACAAAGGAGTGAAGTTGTCACTTTAGGCCCGGAAGTACGAAAAATATATTTATTGATGCTTTAAGATATTTATAATGCATAGGACAAAACAAAATAAAGTAGAGAAAAATTTTTTTTAACTCAATCTACAACATATTTTTGAAACTTGAAAATCCTTAACACTATAATAACATTTTTTATGTTGGAAGGGTGGATCAGAAGGCAACTGAAAGTAATGTCAAAAATTATCTCAAGAAGAAGTTTCCCTCTGAAGATTTTTTTGTGGAGAGGCTACCTAAGAGGGATGATGCCAATAGTGTTTCCTTCAAGGTTGCAGCTGACATATCACTGGTGGAGGAGTTACATAAACCTGAAACTTGGCCTAGCGGTGTTATGGTGAAGCAGTTTCGGTTTTTTCGGCAATGGAAAGGAAATAAAACAAAGTCGGACACCAAAGGTAATCACTTTGCTTAATATTAATGTAAATGGCATAGGAAATAAGGTGAATAAATTGCGAATGTTTTTGGATCAAAGTAGGATAGATATACTGTGTGTTACAGAGCATTTTATGCAGAGGCAGACTTGTTGCAGTGTTCCTTTATGTGGGTTCAAAATGGGTAGTATTTTTGCAAGATCTAAACATGTGCATGGAGGTTCTATGGTATTGGTTCGTGATTCTCTTAAAGTCGTCGAAATTGAAGAAATTAAACATCTAAGCATTGAAATAGATATTGAACTTGCTGCTATAGAAATAAAAAAATGAGAATCTGGTTATAATTTCGGTTTATAGATCCCCTAGTGGGGATATTAAAAAATTTATTAATATTTTGAATGAAGCTCTTTCCGTGGTGAACAAAGGAAGGAAAATAGTATTGACCGGAGATTTTAACATAGACTTTCGAAATAAAAAAGAAAGTAATGATTTATTAGTTTTATTTGATACGTTCAATATGAAAATTACAACAACTGAAATTAGTAGAATAAATGGAAAAAGATGTATAGACAACATTGTGATCAATTTTGCGAGGCATGGGCTTGGAACGGAGACAATAAATGTACACATGGGTGACCATTTGGCACAGAGAATGAGCTTACAGGCGTTGACTCCATGTAGAGTGAGTACTGAAATGGTCACTATGAGAGAATATAGACCTGACCATCTGAAGGAATTTCGGCAGGATTTTGGAGGGGTGCGGTGGGGCGATGTCTTGTCGAACCTCTCTGCGGAGCTTGCTTATAATGAGTTTCATGAAATATTTTTTCGGGCTTTCAATGAGTACTTTCCTGAAATAAAGAAAACTGTTAGATCATTTGAGTCTGGTAAGTCAGCATGTAAAAATTTCAAGTACAGTGAAAATCTTAAACAAATGAAGAATAAACTAGATGCTTTAGGCACCATAACGCAAGTAATGAAGGATGACGTATCATATCGAGCCTATGTTAGTTTCAGAGAACAGTTCTTCAGGATGGTTGATATGGAAAAGAGGCAAAAAAATGAGCATTTTATAAATGATAGTAAAAACAAGCAAAAGGCAACCTGGAAGGTGGTGTATGGGGAAATAGGATCTAGAAAGGCAAGGAGAAGTATAACATGTGAAAATGTCAATGCCAGCAATTTCAATAATTTTTTCCTGGATGTCCCTGAACAGGTTCTTTGCAGTATTGCTAGTGGTGCTCCTAGCCCTGATGTATATATGAAAAATTTCAATCTTCATGATAAAACTAAGAACTCATGTTTTTTCAGGCCTACAGATCATGTTGAGATTAAAAGTATTATAGAGAATTTGAAAAAATCAAAATCAGAGGATATATACGGTTTGTCCAATGATTTCATCAGGTGTGAAGATGTGTCTGGTGTATTGCTTGAACCCATGGTGATGATAGTGAACAAATGTCTAGTTGAGGGTGTATTTCCTGAGAAGCTGAAGCATTCAAAAGTTATACCTGTGTATAAGAATGGTGATCATGAGAATTGTAGCAGCTATCGTCCCATCTCACTCATCCCGACGTTTTCCAAGATTTTGGAGGTTGTTATTAAGATACGTCTACTTGAGTATTTTGAGAAACTACAATTTTTTGTAAAAGAGCAACATGGCTATCTAAAGGGAAGATCTGTACTAACTGCGGTGAATAGTGTACTTCAGAGCATAATCAAGGGTCAGGATGAGAGGGAGCAATTGATGCTGATCTGCTGTGATCTGTCAAAGGCTTTTGATACGGTTGATCATAGTAACCTCCTGGAAAAATTATCGTTCTACGGAATTAGAGGTGTAGTAATAGACCTTGTGAGGTCATATCTGGAGGATAGGAGGCAGACTGTGAAATGGGATGGAGAGTATTCAGACACAAAGAAAAACTCGTATGGAGTCCCTCAAGGATCAATATTGGGTCCAATACTTTTCATTATTTATGTTAATGATATGATTTGTAACATCAACAGTGCTGATGCCTATCTTTATGCTGACGACACCACGATCATACTGAGGAGCCTACGCTTGAGCGCCTGAGAGGAAGAAAAGTGACAGTCATGGAGGATACAGTTTTGTGGATGTCGTCCAATAAACTCAAGCTGAATGAGGAGAAAACACAAAGCCTGGTTTTCAATCAGAAACCCGAGACGTCGATTAAGTTCCTTGGGATGTATATTGATAGCAGTCTGAATTGGATAAGGCATATTGAAGAACTAACTAAAAAACTCACCTCTGCAATCTTCAGTCTGAGAACCATCAGGTCGGTGGTCACTTTGCAAGCGCTGAAATCTGTTTACTACGCCGTTTTTCACAGTCATGTCAATTATGGTATAATGTTCTGGGGGTCAACGAGTGGAAGTAAGAGCATTTTCATACTGCAAAAGAGAGCAATTAGAACTATGTTCAATTTAAAATATAATGAATCCTGCCGATGGCTGTTTAGAGACCATAAAATACTTACGATTCCTTCCCTCTTCGTATACAATGTATTGTGTTATGTGCATCAAAATTGGAGAGAATTCCCGACCAATGCCGTCAATCATCCGTATGAAACAAGAAATAGAGACCTCTTGCGAACTCCAATGCATCGTTTGAAGCGGACGCAGCAAGGGATCGATTACTGGGGTCCCAAATTATATAATAGGTTGCCTTCTGGGTTTCACTGTAAGTCTCATATGGTTTTCAAGAAAGATGTAAAAAGGTTGCTTCTGGATGAGACAGTGTATTCTGTTGAGGAGTTTTTGTTGGACGGAACTGTGGCTGATGTGTGTGGTGGATAAAATATTGTTGCAAACATTTCATCACATGTTTATTTAGATGTTATGTCTTATTTTGAGAAATTGTGTTATGCTCTATATTTTATATCTGTGATCTTTACCCTGTTTTTAATGTGTTTTTGATTGACCCCATTTGTAATTTTGATTGCAAATAAAGAGTATTATTATTATTATTATTATGCAATATACATTTAATGGCATTTTTGAATTCTGCCTTATGGAGTATCTTAATAGATTTTAGCATATGATTAAACATTATGGCCAGATATACCGGAGAATTCTCATATTTGGATGTTACGTGGTATGAAATATACAGGGTATATTTATTTCTGGCGGAGTATTCATGAAAACTAGATAACGTAACCATCAAATGTTCGTACCCTTGATAAGGGCAAACTTCTGTAGATATATAAAGAAGAAAGCGTCAAAATCTCATTTTGGCAGAAAATTGCCTAACAAGTGACACGTGGTTGCAGCTGGAAAATTGAACGTATTATTATTTTTTGAATAACGAACACTCTCCCAGACTCAACAGAGTTGCCCCACAATAGCACATTATAATTCATATGACTGAACACCAAGATATAATAAACCGATATTACTGCCTGCAACGGTAAAGAGTTTTTTATCCTACTAATCGCATAGTAAGAACTACACAGTTTCTTACAGACTGCATCCACATGTACATTCCACCTTAATGAACCATCAAGATGAATTACCTACCAGGAATTTTTATTAGTCTGTACATACAACACAGTTACTGAAAATTTTTTGAAACAAGATTATGAATTTCAATAAACACTATACAAAAAAAAATCAAAGTTGTTCTGAATGATCGAAAAGTGAAAAGTGGGAGAACTACTTCAATTGAACTTCGAATTGCTCCCTCATCCACTGTATTCGCCAGATTTACCTCCCAGCGATAACTGACTGTTCGCAGATCAGAAAATATACTCGTTGGTAAGAAATTTCGCACGAATGAAGAGGTTATCGCTGAAACCGAGGCCTATTTTGAGGCAGAAGATAAATCGTTTTACAAAATAGGTATGAATATGTTAGACCAGCGCTGGAATAATTGTGTTGATGGAGGTTACGTTGATGAATATAGATGATTTTGAACTAAAAAAACTGTGTTTTCTTCGTAAGGCCATAGACTTTTCAGCCCATACTGCATCGAAAACCATTTAGTACAAGAAAAAATTTTATCACTTTCACAACATGGATATCTCAAAGGGAAGTCCACACAGACAGCAATCTTTGAGTTTATCTCAGGAATCTTAGATGATCTGGAAGATTCAAATGTGACGGTTGGGTTGATGGTGGACCTATCGAAGGCATTCGATACCCTATCCCATGATCTCATCCTACAAAAATTACAAGCCTATGGAATAAAGGAAAAAGAACTGAAGTGGTTTTAATCGTACTTAACTAATCGTAAACAAAAAGTAATGATCTCTCAGAATGAGAACTAAATAATATCGCAGGCAAAATTCACAGAACTAGGAGTACCACAAGGAAGCATTTTAGGTCCCATCATATTCATCATATTTTTTAAAGACCCAGTGACAGATTTACCAATAGGCCAAGTAGGCCGGTGCCTAGGGCGGCAGATTTAGAGGGACGGCAAATTTAGCAAATTTTTTTTTTACAGATTTTTTTTATAATTATATGTATACACAATCTATACTATAATAAAATCGTAAACCTAAAATAGTCTGTACATTAAAGATATTCGAAAAAATATTCGATAGGATGGCTTAAGATGAGTAACTGAGTAGAATCAGATTTTTTTTAAATTTCTTGTTTGTCTGTCTGTCTGTCCGTTTGTTTGAATGAACTTCACTCAAAAACTACTGGGCACTTTTACATGAATCTCCTTGAATTGTGTAGTCTGAAGTCCGGTTTAACATTTGTTGTACCCTTAAGGGGGTCAACGTTTGTATGGAACTACGTGATTCCGTGGTCCAATCTCTTTGAAATTTTTCATGGATATTCTTTAAAGTAATTGGTGGAAGACCACATATTTATTTTTTTCAATTCGGCGGTTGTGGGGCGGCAATCGCGCTGGTGAGGTTCGGAGCGGGGGCAGATACCCGAGTGAGCAACCGGAACGCGGCAGACACGAGAAGGCAGACTTTGTTGATGGTCGTGTCAAGTATTGAATTTTGCGGATGAACTATTCACTATTCTTGGATGGTTCAAATCATTATGATCTTACTAATATTTTATAAATGTGGAAGTGAGTTTGGATGTTTAGTTGTTTGGATTGTTGCTCAATCACACCAAAACTACTAGACCGATTTTGATCAAACTTTGCATTAATAGTAAAGTCTATCTTTGTTTCTGCGAAAACAGAATTTGGAGCATATTTATCCAAACTTGGATATATATATATCACTTCGCATGGTTCTGTGTCCAGCGGTGACAAATTGTTCAGCTGAGAGAAGCTTTTCTTGCTTGAAACGGGTTAAAAACTATCTACGATCTACTTTAAGTCAAGAAATGCTTAATGCTTTACCTCTTTTGTGCATAGAGTCAGAACTTATGAAAAAGATTTCATAAGACGATACGAGGATTTTGCAAATTTAAAATCTCGCAAGAAAATAATGTAAAACTTATTTGATCTCATTGTCTGTCACCATTAACTGATTGTTAACATGTTATATTTTAATAGAAATTATTTGTATTGTTTTTAAACTGTAAAGTGCAATAAAAAATATGAAACAAAAACAATGTTTTCTGACCACTCTTTATTTTGTCTGTGTTCATTAAGTGTAGGTATTTTTAAGTCATGCGTTTCCTCACCTTATGATTAGTACATGCTGCTATTTTTAACCCCCGACGCAAAAAGGGGTGTGTTATAAGTTTGACGTGTCTGTATGTCTGTCTGTGGCATCATAGCACCCGAACAAATGAACCTATTTCAATTTAGTATTACAGGTGTTTTACGGGTGAGTGTTCTTAGATATGTTTGATGAAAATCGATTGAGCTTGTAGCAGTATTTCTCCCCAGATTTAAGAATATAAACAAGGCGACAGTGGCAACAGGGTAAATTCGGCAGGTACTAAAAAGCCGAACCGCCCGAACACGAGCGGTCATAGACTACCTATAGATAGGCAACTCTGGCATGAATATTGGTCCCGGCTTAGAGCTCAACTTACAGCGCCATCTTTCGTCATCTTAGAGTTGATTACAGATTCCATTCGCACAACGTTCCGTCTCGTGGCGCCCTCTAGTGCATTTTATAAGAGTTATCATAGGATTCCACGTAAGCGCAGGTTGAATCCCATATTTTTATTGGAAATGAAAACAAATACATTTGAAATGACCATAATTCTTTTAATCTGCTGTATATTGTCACAATTTCAATAAAAAAATATCATTTGATCAGAAAATTGTGACAATTTGCAGCAGATTAAAAGAATTATGGTCGTTTCAAATATATCTGCCTTTCAAATCAAAGAACATACTAATCTTTAGAGGATGAAAGGAAATAAACAAAAAAGAAACTTTAGAAATATATATATAATGCAGTAAATTAACAATTTACAAAAATTTCAATATCGAGGGAAACAATAAACGAACCAAGAATAATTATGCAACAATTACTCATCAAGTTATGAAAATACATTGAAAAAAATAAATTAGAATATTAGTGACAGATACATCAATTTAAGCATGAAATGCATTAGATTTATACTTTTATGACAGAAACAATTTCTAAAAGTCTATTTTCTTTTAGATACTTTTTCGGATGCCATCTTCATTATTGGATCATAAGATCTTATTGTTTTTTTTTTCCTGATAAAATTTTATAAATAGTTCTGTCATAAAAGTACAGAAATAATATCATGGCAAAATCAATAAACTTATCAACTGAAATTCCTAGAATTTGGCGTTTCAACGGTAAATCTCACATATCTGTTGAAGTATTCTAGGAATCTTCTGATAGACGATTTTTATGAAACCTACTATAAGTGGAATACCCAAAACTATAATCAATGACCATGAGCAGTTCACTTATATATAAATACCTTGTTGCCTCAAAGTTTCTTCAGGAGTTCTGGAGGGTAGACAAAATATGCTTACATAATCTGAAAGATTATTGAAATTACAAAAATGATAATCATAGGGAGTAGAATGAATTACTTGGCAAATGAAGTGTTGGTAGAGCAAATCTTTTCAGCTTTCCATGAGGGTCTATACAATCCATATGAAAATGCTTTATGCAAATAACACTTTGGATGAATGAAAACATGGATTTCTGATTCTTTCCAACCAAACATTTCTAACACCCTCAACTTGTGTAATGAAAAACCTAGAAAGAAAACAGTGTTAGAAACTGTCCCAAATTTTTACTAATCAGAAATTACTACAGGAATATTAAATTGCTACAGAAAATATTAATTCACAGTACATTTTTAGTGAGTTATAAGTTAATCCAAAACTACTACTTATATGAATGCAACACATACCTTTTGACATTACTATCAGTGTAGCAATTGGGAACACAGTAAGAATAAACCATTTAAATTAAATTAAATTGAATAAGTTGAAAATGAATAAACCATTTCAGTCAACCAGTTCATGCTCATCATAAAATAGTTTCTTACTCTTCATAAAGTCCACCAAGAGTGAGGTCTGATAAAATCCGTTTTTACCGATCACTACTGAGAAGTACTAATTTACCGATCCGAGCTTCTAAGATAACAACAGATGTCTCTACCGCTCGTCGAAGAAAAACGTGACCAGCTTTGTAGTAGGCGAGTTCCCACCCCCTGCGAGCGGTCCCCCGAGAAAGGGGATGCTGTTTGCTGCCTTTTGCCCACTGATATTTTTTTTTCTTTGGTTGCCATTTTCTCCACCTCTTTCATTATCTTGTAGTCATCTTGGGTTCCATAAACCCCGAAAGTGCGGTTTCCCAGCAAATATCTTTCGTGATAGTTCGGTAGATCTAAGGATTTAAGAATATAAACAAGGCGACAGTGGCAACAGGGTAAATTCGGCAGGTACTAAAAAGCCGAACCGCCCGAACACGAGCGGTCCCCCGAGAAAGCTCAAGCGGCACGTCACGTCGTCCCTTTCTAAATTTGTACGAGCCTTTTCGATGTCAATAAACAATTAAATCAGAAAAGTGTTTCAGTGTAAAAGTCCCTAACAAGCTGTTTAAAAGTTACAGAGGTTTTACGCTTTAAAGTCGGGGTTTTTTTTGTTTTGATGTCAAATAAACTAGTTAGGTCAACATTTAACTCTTCAGTACATAGCGGGTTGCAAAAATAATCTAGTAACTGAAAGAAAAATCATTAAGTTCACAATAATACTAATAACGGGATTAAACAAATGTATTGAATTTCAAAAGTCAGTAGAGGCGGCAAAAATTGAATGGCCTACTAGACGCAAATTTGTAAATCCGCCACTGGGCGTCACATTTGGATGACCCGTTATAATACCAAAAATTATCAGAGTATTGTATAATTTCACTCTTACGAAAACAAAATTATAAAAAGGACAAGGATATAATAACAAACAACAGAAACCAACTGATATTCATTTATTTCAACAAAATAACAAGTCATCTGAAAGTTACGAACTAAAAAATTGACAGTGTATACATACAATATCTGGAAGCATTTTCATGTCGTAGTGTAGAAAAATTATCAGTTCGTCTCTATACGCCCAACCTGAGCATATGCTGTTGACGCAAAAGCCTTGACTTATATATTATGAACAGAAAATAAAAAATCACATATATATACAAATCTTACCATGCTGTACTCTTTATATATAATTAATTTATTTACAACTCCAAGTGAATATAGAACTAACATACATATATGCACAAAATTAAATTATCACTCCTTTATCAAACAAACTGACGTAGATAATTTCAATTATAAAAATATATAAAACAAGAAAAAAAGGATAAAATAATTTAAGGGTTCAATCTTGAAATAAATGTGACATGAAGATGAAATGCTATAGCCAAAAATAACTCTGTCAAATTCAATAATAAATCTTGTTTCCATTCAATTGATAAAGAAGTGGCGACATAAAAGAATTTTAAAATCAAAACGCAAAAATGCACTTTTCAAACTATAATAATTATAGAACATGAACGTTTCCTTCCAGGAAATTACCCTTGAGAAATATTGACATCTCGATTTGTATCGAAACCTTGAGGAAATGCCGAATGAAGCTTACCTTACTAGACCTCCTCTCAATGTTACATGTATGTACAAATTCTTCGGTTAATTCGTAAAATTTCTATCTACAATATTCATCTGCAACCTACAAATCATTACGTGGACGACCAATTCACTCCACATATTCCAAATCGCTTTCTGTACATCTTTGAACCTCGACAAAAGGGTTGCTATTTTTCCTAATATGGAATGTTAAAACTACCCCATGAGAATTCTAGCTGCGAGAATAGTCGAAATAAAACAGGGTACAATCAAATGTCCATTTCTTCATCCTTGGACTGAAAGAGGTAGAAGAAGCCAGGAAAGCTATTTGGAAATTATGAAATTCAACAATTGAATGATGCAATTTACTTAACACTATAGCTCATATCACTTATTCAAATATATACAATTAATTAAGGTGATGACCATTGTCTTTGTGTAGAAACGAGAAGTGAAAAATCAACACCGTACACAGTGTAACTTAATTTTATCTAAATATCCATTACCAATCATTTAAAAAGTTCAATCTTCGTCTGAAAGAGGCTCATACTGAGCGGACAATAAGGGTTTAGGTTCATTGCTTCGTCTACCCGAATCGTTCACCGACATATCCTTGTGGACAAACGGATATGTAGAATAAGCGCTTGGTTGTTGTTGTTGCTGATGCTGACTAGCACTAGACTGATAATCATCTTCGGTTTTATCCTCGTCGATTACCATCTCTCCTGGTGACTCATTCCTTTTATCCAACGGATGATTCTCCTGGTTCTCCTTCTTGTCGTCCTCGGTCCTCATAACTTCCACTATCCTATTCTTCACATAATCCAACGGAGACATATGACTCTGGGGCTGTTGCTGGAACCTCCGGTAATTCTGTTCGTTCCAATGGTTGTTCTCTGGGGGCGAAACCGGTTCTACGTGGTACTTCTGAGGCTGCGCTATTCTTATTATCTGCCTTTCGTCGTGCTGTGGCGTTACAGACCTCTTCTCATTCTCCTTCTGTTGCTGTTGCAATCTTCTTTTCCACTGTTCATTCACTGTTTCTTGCGACATGTGGTAGTAGGAGGTGGGTGGTGGTTGCCTGGCGCCGTAATCGTGACTGATGACAGAATCTGTCAGATCCTTAACGGTCATACTCTTGTTCATAACCTCCGAGTCCAATTCCACGTTTATCACAGATGGAGATCGGTTACCCATGGCCTCTTGGACTTGAGGTGGTGGAGGATTCCTATGGAAGCTCTGGAACAGGAGGTCTCCCGCTCTAGGAGGCTCCCTGGAGTTCTGCATCACCTCCCTTCCGCCTTCCGCTGTTTGGTTGATTTGGTGCGTGATTATAGCGTCGATAAGGCTAGCAGCAGTAAGAGTGTTGGAGTCGTTCCGCTGCACCGGCTGCCTGGCCTGTTGTATCTGCTGCTGCTGTTGTTGTTGCTGCTGCTGAACCTGTTGCTGGTGGTAGACCCTTCGTTCATCCATCCGTTGCTGCTGCTGTTGTTGTTGTTGTCTCACGTTCTGTTGATGCTGGATTATTTGGAAACGATGCGGCTGGTCTCTCAGGTTATCAGCCATGGTTTTTCCTGGAAATCATTTTAATTTTAGTGCAAATCAAGTGCATATATTAGTATCATTGAAAATATTAAATCTGGCATAGTCGCCGATAAGTATATCTATTTGTTATGTTACGGGGTGGTGATATTCACTTGAGCCTTTATTCTGATATGTGTACATGTGTTTCGTCATGAGAAATTGTGTGTGTGTCACAAAACACGTAGAAATAATCGTTCATCAATGAAGACAAGACTCATTACACAAAATTGTAAATCCAAAGAACGATGGAATAAATTCCTGGGTTGAGAAACAGCAACTTCCTAGGATAGACCTGTACAAAATGTTTCTCTCGAGTTCAAAGGTGCCAGTGCACCAATAAATGCATCAAAGCAACATCGTGGAGCATGGGAACTTCAATTTTTGAATCATGCGCTATTAAAATCGGGAGTGTCAAAAGAGTGGTGAGCAGAGGCTCAGCAGAAGGAAATTCTTTCATTATATTCTATGTCTTAGATGAGAAAAAGCCTAGGGAAACTATTAAAAACAACTTAAAACATTGACAGATTTGATATCTCTCTATTCAGTAGTCTCCTCTTCTAAACACTCGGCTCGTAGTCAAGCCCTACGTTTTGATTAATCGAGAGACGAACCTAATTCTTCTCCATACAATATTTATTTAACACTGCATTAAGCAGGAACAACGGGAAACCCCCAATATAAACTTTACAATAAAATACAAAATACACAATGCATAATATACACAGATAAGGAGCTCACACCAACGGTGACCCATAGAAGATCTCTCTCAATCTCAAAAGAGTCCCAGCTTTAAATGCCCGCAGGGAAGTCGAAAAAAATGGATATCACCGCATCTATTACCAAAGTCGAGCACGCGCGATGGGAACAAATGCTTAGCATAATTAGTTATATGTAGTCGGCTCCGAAATAGCTGAACACTCCTGGTTGATCTCGGAGGAATATTAAAATCAATGAGCCCAAGGATACCTGGACAATCAACAGTACCATTAAGCAACCCGAACAAGAAGCAAAAGTCCGCCAATCATGGACCTCCAGGGTATCTAATCGCAAGCATGCCCGAGTGCACTCAACATCTCCACCATATATACCTCCAAGTCTAAAATTAAGATAACTCAGGCACCTCCTCTGGATCCTCTCAACTGAACGGGTATGACAGGCGTAAAAAGGTGTCCACACAGGTGATCCATACTCCAGTATTGGTCTGACCAGGGAAACATAGGGTTCTTACGTTCCCACAGAAAACTCTCTGGAATTACCTAAAACAAATCCCAGGATTCTGTATGCCCTGCCGGTTGTATTGACAATGTGCTCCCTAAAATCAAGCTTACGGTCCAAAATCACGCCCAGATCCTCAACCACCCCAACCCTGGACAACAAACACCCATTAATATTGTAGTGATAAGAAACAATTTGATCTCCACGGTAAAAGCTAATGATCTTGCACTTAGCGATGTTCAAGTACAAACAATTACGCACAGTCCAAGCATAAAGAAGGTCCAATTCCAATATTGTTGTGTTCCAACACTGACCTTAAGTAATTATTTCTATCGACTAAGACCATGTCAGCTGATGTTCAATATTTTACAGAACAACACATAACATTTATTTTGTGACAAGACTTATTTTAATCTAAGATGAAATATACATCATTTTTAATGACAGGTCATCGCTTGAAACTATCAAAGGAACCCTACAAGACAACACCACATCAGAAGTTATCACTCTGTTGCTACCCTTCCGTCAATAGTTTCAAGAGCAGATTCAATCATTGGAGTGCTCAACCTCGCTAGTTATCAGTTTTTGCTATTTACAATCTACAAATCGATTTTTTTAAGCATCCACCAATAAGTAGATTAGCAAGGAGAGTTCTAAAACACCAAAGATAAGACACAGCCTTAAGCAGATCCCTGGTTTTTCCCTTTGCTATACTATAACCTTGAGCTTCAGTCGAATGAACTTGGTAGTAGTAACAGTTCTTTATTATCAAGAATATATATATAAATGACCATCAACCAGGGGTTCTTCAGCCTTCAAATTAACATTTATTTCTACATTTTCTCCTATATAAGTGCTACTATTATTTAATAATGATATTAATGGATGGCTGTGTGGGATGCTCTTCGTGGTTTTATTTATTCCACTATCATGGAATTGCTCCCGAATTTCTTGTTGCTCTTTAATTTCCTGTTAATTCTCAGTATTCTTCCACTTATTAGTTCTATCCCATTTTTTTATATAGAAGTTAGTTGGAAGGGCGGTGTAAAGCATTGTTTGGGTGTCATATGTTTGTTATAATTCTTAATGCTGCTGTTTCTGCCACTTGTATATTGTTCTGTTCTATTGTGGCCAGGTGCGTGCATTTAACCATTTTATCCCCTGGTATAATCCTGCAGGGTGTAGCAACAATAAATAAATAAACCAAAAAGGTATACACATTCCAAGAAATTCCGCTAAGCCACTACCCACTATAAAAACGCCCAATTAAACAAAAGAATATCTTTCATTTCATCCTGCATCAACTGAAATAATATAGAAAACACGAACTCACCTAAGCCTTCGTGAGGCGGCGTCACAGGAACCGGTAGACTGGGCTGCTGTACAGCTACATCCACCAACTTAGAAAGCGCTTCGTGTCCAGGTGGTAAGTATGGAGGCCTTGTATGCCTCTGTATCACGCCCTGCCTTTGCTGCTGATTCTGAGGTGGTGGGGGCGGCGTCCTGTGCATACCTCCTGGCTGATAATACTGGGCGGGGGGCGCCTTTTCGTTCCTCCTACCCAGCATCTGCTGGGAAGTGATATAATCGTTGATGATCTGCCTTGAGCTCAGCTGCTGCTCTACGTTGTACGGTTGATGTCGGTACTGCCCTGGAAAACCCTGCGGCTGTTGCTGAGGTGGTGGTTGTGGGGCGACGTTCTGCGGTACCACCTGACTCGTAGGCTGCGTTCCGATCTTCTGATAGATCTCGTAAACCCTCTTGTCAGCTGGCTGCATGTGAGGTATGTGTATCGGAGTGCCTTGGGTGATGCTGCCCATCTTGGGATCGGGGGGCATCTGTCTGAGGAGACCGTCGTATCGTGGTTGAGTGATTATGGGCGTGCCCAACGTTATGGAACCGGCTTTCGGGTTGGGATTGCCTAGTTTCGGGCTACCCTGCTTTCCCGATCTGACGAACGCGGGGCTCTTTCGTTCCTGATGGTAAATGTATTGGGGTTGCGGTGAGGGATCTTGGCGGTGCATCTGCTGGGGCACCGCTTGCTTGTGCAACGATGCCGGTTGATGGAATTCTCTGGGTTTCTTTATGCTCAGATCCAATGTTTCGGGTTCCCTGTTCGTATCGGGCACTTGCAGAACGACCAGGTCATTTCTTCCAGTAGATATCTGTAAAAAGGCAGTATGGGTAACATATAATAACTATATTGGAATTCTTATTGGCTTTTACAGAGTTGAAACAAGTGGATGGGAACGCAAAGCGGACGATTTGGATCTCTACTAAAAATAAGACAAATTCATAGGAAGAATTTTTTAGGGTGCTTTAATAATAATATCCTTGTTTGAGAATAACCCTTAATCAGACCGTTTAGGCGTGACTAAGATGATTAGGAGGGTGACAAACTTGCGAATAAAAACTTCAATAGTACATTCTCGTAAGAAGTGATATTGAACATCAGAAAACTATTTGTGGTTCGGACAGGATACCAACTGTACGAAACTAAGTTTGACACTTCAAACCACCCATAGATATAAGACGAGAAAAAGACATCCCTATTGAATACCGCTTGCTTTTAACTTCATTATACAGAGAAGCTGCCGTTGTCTAGCTGCAAGATTATTTAATCGTTTGCCGAAGAAAATTACAGTGAAGACTTCACTTAAAAGATTCAGAAAGCGTTTATCATTTATAAGCGAAAATGGAAGAACATATACACGTGGTTTGGTCGACGGTTGAAAAGGTGGGGAAGGGATGACATATGAACATGTTGCCTTTTGCAGATTGTATTCTTCCTAACCATTTGATTGGATGGCGTTTCTGATTATATTGAAATGGATGTGCTCTCTTATATACATTAATTGGACGCATACTTTAGTTGCTATTTGTATCTAATGTATTGTAATTCCAGAAATATCTATAATACTTCAGTGGATAATGTTATGTTAATTCTTGTTGTGCCCGTGACTAAACTAAAATTATTATTATTTTTATCTATCCAATACGTTGAGAACCCATTTTACATACCTGCTCTGGCTGTTGCTGCTGAGGTATGGGACCGGTGACTGGCGTAATAGTCGCGCCGATCAGCGGAGTGACAAGTTTCGCGATGTTCATATCGTTCCTGGACTGGCGCTGCTGAACTACCGACTGTTGCTGCTGACTGTTCAGACTGTACTCGCTCACTATAGTCACGTCGCTCAGATCCTGTTCCAAAATGCTCGAAATGGTCGGCGCTATGCCGCTATTGGCCGGATTCACGTTCTGCTGCTGAGCGCCCGTGTTCTTCATCAGCGAAAATTCGATGACGTTAAGCACCAGATCTTTGACGCTCATCGGCGACGAATTCTGTCGCGGCTGGCCGCCGTCGGCAGACGGCACGACCGGCGTTATCGTCGCGGAACCCTGATAATGATCGGGCGTTTGAGCTTCGTCCGCCGTTTCGGTAGCGCTAGAATCGTAATCCTCCTTCTTGATCGGTACCTGGGAGGATCCGGCGATCGCCGGTGGACTTTCGGCCGCGCTCGCCGTATCGCTCGAATGCCGCTCGCGTTCGGGAACGTTTGTAGTTCGCAAAGTGGTCACCGGCTGATCCTCACAACTGGACGTCGAGCTACCACTCTCCTCTTCGTCCGTAAGGGTGGGTTTCCTGTCGCCAAGACAACTCTCCAAGTTCAACCGTTTCCGGTTCATCGAGTAGAAATTTCTAACCTGATTAGGCGTCTTGATTAAACGTTCGCTGAGCGCTTGCCAGTTTGCGCCCAGTTCCGTTAACGCGGCTTTCAACCGGTTTACCTCCTCCTCCGGCCATTCCTCGACGGGGCCAAGTCGCCTTTGTATCCTGTTGAAACAGGCGGAGCAGCATTTGGTCGCGCCGCTCGGTATGTTGAACTCGGCGAGAAGGGTGTCCTTGAAGTCTTGCGGTAGTTCTTGCAGTCGCTGAGGGAAGCTTCGCAGTCTCTTCACGCGGCCTCTGGGATTCGGACAGTTCGGTAGGGGACAGTGTGTGTGACGCGATCGCACCACCTTGCAACGACACGTGTTGCACACCCTGCCGTTCTGAGGGATCTGATCCTCCCTTAGGCCGTATTGCGATGCTTGACCTGGCGGTAAGGGACGGGAATGTAGATGGATACCCAGCTGGGCGTTGCAGACGATGCATACTCCGTGGTTGGTTTTTTCTGAAACAAGGAAAATTAATTATTTTAGATATATAGATATATGGCCGTAAACGCTAATAATATTATACTCGAAAGGTGTTAATTAAGGACCGTCTGGAACGAAAAAATGTAGGTAGCAAAGAATACTTCAATCGAACGTGTATCCACTCTCAAAGTTATTTTCAGTTTCTTATCACTTCAGAGATCTATTACCTGTCCCCCATATGGCTCCAATCAACCAAGAATGACGTCTAGAAGTATTCGGCTAGGTCTCTCTCAGCAACCGATGCGAGAGAGGTGATGTAATAGTGATCTATAGAGGTATGGCAAGTTTGTTACTGACTTGCCATCTTTGTTCCCACTGAACTCTTGAAATCTTATGGGCTATTGCTACAAATTACGTAAGGAATAGTTCAGGGATTGCTTCTCACCATATTTTTTGTCTAATTGAGTGTTCGACGCCTGGACCCGTCTTCTTAGAGAGGTCGTTGGTGTTTCATCAGTGAACGGTTTTAGGAATAAGTATGTCACCTTCGTTCAGTGAACTTCTGTTCCGAGGAATTTGAGATATAGGAGCATTTGATAATGTTAAACATGACCTCCTGATAAGCCAACTAAAACATATTGTACTTGATAGCAAAGATATTAACAATATTTTGATTTAAACACGAGAGAGTTTCCCGATAAGGATATCGAATCTTCCATAAAAAATAAAACGAATTGAATTTTCTCGACTCCGGATGGAGATAAACCATTTCCAACGGATCAACAAATCCCAAGTAGACGACGCACCGACAATCTGTACGGTTCAAGCGATCCGCAACCCCTCTCGGTCCCTCGCATCACATCCTCACCCCGAGCAAACAGCGCGGAAAACTCTTTATCCTCGCTCTTTCAACTCTGGCTCTTCATAAAATTGCCATATTAATAATTTATTTAATTAGATAAAAGAGCCCGATGATTTCCATGTGCAAAGACAGAACGAACGCGGGGCGGGCATACTTTGCGTCCCTCTAACTCGACCTCCCACCCTCCCTGCTCTGCCACAAACCCGAGACCGGTTCTTTTGCAGTCGCTAAAAAAGGGGGACCAGAAGGTTTGAGGAGATTTTAACGAGGGCTATTTTAATTAGGGTAATTTGTTTGTTTTCTTACGATTGATTCGTATATTGGCGGAACGTTTTTTGCGCCCCTTAATGAAGGATGCAAGTTATGATGAGGGGTTGAATAAGAGGTGGTTGCGGACCGTATCTAACCATAAATAAAATCGTGATGCTCAGATTTTTTTCAGAGAATGAAATTAACGAAATATTAGTGATCACATAGAATAATTATGAAATCTGAGTATATCGGATACAGAGTGATTCATGGCGATGACTAATCGGAATTTGTTTGTATCCCTATCATATTATCAGAACTTCCTGTTATACCAGAAACTGACTACTACTATCCTTTTCCAAATGGTACACCCAGTATATTATTGCATCATTATACAGTGCGCGTCGAATTCATTTTCTTAAAAAAAAAAAAATATATTTGATAACAAATTCCTCAAACAGGTCAATATATGTTTCACTCTTACCAAATTTTTATGCATCCTTTAAAGATTTTTGTAGCACCATGTGCCACCCCAATCAACCCTCTTAATTTTTGAAGAGAGAGGTATTTTTTGGCATGGCATCTTTCCATAGGCGTGCAGAAATGGATTTATTTTTTTTTTATTAGTTATACCTACTTGAGATCATAAATGAAGTGTAGTGTTTCACATTTTCTAATTTTTCACCTTGCGATTTGTCATGGCTTCCAAATATTTCTCCAAAATTTCAAGGAACAGTGATCACTTCAAGTATCAGCTTGCTACCTTCATGCATTCTTCAGAAAAAATGTCTTCTCAGAGAGACATGAGTCTCTGTGCCCAAATTCTGAATACAAATCTTCAAGTGCAAGAAAACAGTCTGCCACATAAAAGAATCATGACTTCGGAAAAAAAGAAGATTTCAAACAGAGACTCAGAAATACAGATTGGGATATGTTGGAGAATATTCTAGAATATGGAGTTAACATTCTCTGGACAAAGTTCATAAATATCATTGAAACAGAATTGAATTATTCGTGTCCCAACAGAAAAATTCGAAGAAAGACTCACAAACAGCCCAAATTAAGAAGTGAGAAACTGAAAAAATGTAAATCAAGACTTGACATTGACTTTTAAAAATATGCATTACTTTGAAGAGAAAACACTAAGTAATAATAATACAAGAACAACAGCAATAAAATTCCCGCAGCACAGACTTAGCCTCACCGAAAAAGGACTTGCATATAGGTGCATTCGATATTATAATAAGATAGCACATAAATTGGGAAGATAAAGTACCCTACAACAATACAAGAAATTTATTTTCACGCTGCTACTCAACATTGAACCATATAGTGTAGAAGACTTCCTAGCCTACATGATATAATGAGAGTTAAATTGTTTATGACCCTGTTTCATCCCGAGTGTTCACTGTATTACATGTATACACTTTACCTGAAATAATAGTATATTATATACCGCGGGACTGAAGTAGTACATTTAATCCTAAAGGTAAAGTTTATGGCCCGACCGCAGGGAGGGCAATAATTTGCCTGAAGGATTAAATGTACTTCAGTCGCAAGGTATATACGATACTTGTCGTACTTCCGGTATGATTTTATTAATTATTTCAATAATTTCAATAAGTTTTTTCTCTCTTCAACTCAATCAATAAACTGTATTTAAAATAAGTTACCATAGTAACATTGCGTTGTGACAATTATAATTTAGAAACATTGTCATTACTAGTGTCATTGTAAAGAAACATTGTTATTGATAATTATTGGTATCATGAGTGAACAAGGTGTATCTGATATTGATGAAAGAGCAGCCGAAGTAGGTGAAGAATTGTTACCACCGAAATCTAGAAAACTATACGAGCAGCAGTACGATGCTTTTAAAAAGTGGTGCCGCTTAAAAAATGTGAGACAACCTACTGAAAATGCGCTGTTAGTCTACTTCCATGATAAATCAAAAGCGGTTTGTGCCTCAACTCTCTGGCACATTACTCAATGCTGAAATCGGTTATTAACATTAGAGAAGATATTGATATAAGTAAATTTCCAAAATTATTAGCTTTTTTGAAGAGAAGAAATGAGGGATTTAAGCCAAAGAAGTCAAGAATTCTCACGTCTGAGCAGGTAGATTAGTTCTTACGGGAGGCTCCGGATAATAAATATTTAATGCTTAAGGTAAATTTGGAAATGTGTTTATATTCAGAAATTTTAAGAAATCAATTTTTTTGTAGGTTGCACTTATTTTGGGCGTTGCGGGAGCTTGTCGTGGAAAAGAGATGGTTGATTTAGAAATCGACGATATGAGAGATTTGGGCGATTCCTTCCTAATTGCGATTAGAAACACCAAAAATAAAATTGACCGAAATTTTGTGATCAAAAATTCAGAAAACAGTGCCATCAGTTTTGTGGCGATATTTCGAAAATATGTTGCATTGCGAAAGACAGGGACACCTCATTCAAAATTTTTTGTTCAATACCTACATCAACAAAGAATGTACTACGCGAGTAGTAGGAAAAAACATGTTTGGTACATTTCCACGGCAAATAGCAGCTTTCTTGAAATTAGAAAATGCGACGTCTTATACGGGACATTGTTTTAGACGCACATCTGCGTCTTTGTTAGCTGATTCGTCAATATTTAATCCCGGAGGGATTAAATGTGACACTTTAGTACCTGTCACAAGGGAGTGAAGTTGTCACTTTAGGCCCGGAAGTACGAAAAGTATATTATTATCCTTATTATTATCATTTAGTGATGAAAAGTCAGATTTTACCTATTTCTAACGATTGTTGACTACGTAGCAAATAAGAGTTATTCAATCAAGTACACGATTCCCACGTGACGCAGGTTCATCGAAATATCTGCCGCACGGGAATCTTTTCTCTGGGCGAACAAACCCCGGGGCATCCCCGCATCTTCCGATTGAAATGATCTCGCCAAAAGCTAAGAGAAGAGAATTGTTTGCAAAAGAGTGCAGACGCCCGCTTCCCGTTTTATTTTATCAGCGGGCGGGGGCGAGTACGGACAAGTAAGTTAATTTTGAATGAACTCGGATGGGAGATAGATGCATTCGGAAAAGAAACGGAGTTGAAAACTATTACTTTGATACAATTATTTTGATATGGTTTCAAACAAACAAAAATAAAGAGAAAATGGTTTTGGTAGTTACCTTGAGCAGGTACTGCGAGATTATACAGGGTAGCCAGGAGATAAACGTTTAAAAAAAAAATTGATTCCTCGTGTCATGGGGTACTTTCTAAAAAAATTCTGACAAAAAAGTATAAAACTATTTTGACTTTTTCCTTTCGCAATGAAATCTTCATAAGTTGTACTTTGATACATAAAATAATCAGCTTTGTAACTTCAATGTAGGTTTAGGAAAAATTGGTCTCAATAGAAAAAAATACTTCAATTGGATTAAGACCAAAACTTTAAAACATAAAAAAAATATAAATGGATATTTTCTTGATTACTGAATGTACCTGTAAAATGCGCTCAACTCTTAGCAATCAAGATCATTTAAAATAAGCAGTACTTAATGGATTATTTTTGCTAAAATACGTCATCATAACGTGGATATTCTTAATTTTTTTTTTGTCTCTTTATGATGATTAACATTAACATTATTGTATTTATTTTTATTTTATTTTATAATTTATTCATTAACAAAACCACCTCGTACTTAGGAAATTTGTTAACTAATCTGAGTTTATTCTGGACAATGATTGAATGGAAAAAAATTCCTACACACGAAATCTTAGCTTATTTGCAACAATCTTGATTAGTTTACAAGTGAATTTAGCCTTAATAATCATAAGAAGATAAAAAAGAAATTTTAAGAATTTCCGCATCGGTGAATTTGATGGCGGATTTGAGGAAAAATACATTAAATACTGTTTATTTTAAATAATCCTGATTGCTAGAGTTAGGACCGAAATTTTGTGATCAAAGATTCAGAAAACAGTGCCATCAGTTTTGTGGCGATATTTCGAAAATATGTGACAGGGGACACCTCATTCAAAAAATTTTTGTTCAATACATCAACAAAGAATGTACTACGCGAGTAGTAGGAAAAAACATGTTTGGTACATTTCCACGGCAAATAGCAGCTTTCTTGAAATTAGAAAATGCGACGTCTTATACGGGACATTGTTTTAGACGCACATCTGCGTCTCTATTAGCTGATTCGGGAGCAACAATAGACGTGTTGAAGAGACATGGAGGATGGAAATCCTCCAACGTGGCCGAGGATATATTGAATCGTCTATTAAAAATAAACAAAAAATTTCAGATAAAATATTTGGTCAAGTCGCCGATCTGTCCACTATAGTTATGCCACAGTCCTCATTCTTGCTTCCTGTTTCCGCAGGATCTTCGAAACAAACACCAGTTCAATATGATAAGGACCTATCTGTTACTCGTCAGTTACCTGCTGCATTAACCCAGGAAAGACTGGTCAATATGACGAACTGTCACAATATTAATTTGAATATTAACGTTTAATTACCATTCTAATTAATTGTATTTTTCAATAAACAATCCCTTAAATTCGTTTGTTTGTGATTTAATGGTTCCAGGATTTTCGTCAATATTTAATCCCGGAGGGATTGAATGTGACACTTTAGTACCTGTCACAAGGGAGTGAAGTTGTCACTTTAGGCCCAGAAGTACGAAAAGTATATTATTATCCTTATTATTATCATTTATTGATGAAAATTCCGATTTTACCTATTTCTAACGATTGTTGACTACGTAGCAAATAAGAGTTATTCAATCAAGTACACGATTCACGTGACGCAGATTCATCGAAATATCTGCCGCACGGGAATCTTTCTCTGGGCGAACAAACCCCGGGGCATCCCGCATCTTCCGATTGAAATGATCTCGCCAAAAGCTAAGAGAAGAGAATTGTTTGCAAAGAGTGCAGACGCCCGCTTCCCGTTCTATTTTATCAGCGGGCGGGGGCGAGTACGGACAAGTAAGTTAATTTTGAATGAACTCGGATGGGAGATAGATGCATTCGGAAAAGAAACAGAGTTGAAAACTATTAGAGTTGAAACTTTTATAGGTATATTCAGTAATAATATAGCGCATTTATAGGTATATTCAGTAATAATATATCCATTTACATTTTTATTTATGTTTGAAAGTTCTGGTCTCAATTCACTCGTCGTATTTTTTCTCTTGAGAATTAATTTTTCCTAATCTTACATCAAAGTTACAAAGCTGATTATTTTTATGTATCAAAGTACAACATTGAGTTTTCATTGCAAAATAAAAAGTCAAAATAGATTCATACTTTTTTGAAATTTTTAATTGTTATTTATGTACCTAGTGCGTTATATGGATCCTAACGCCCGGAGGAAACATGAGGATGAATGTTGCCCGATGGGCGTTAGGATCTGCTCTTTACTCATGAATACATACAAGATTTTATTTTCACGAATATATAAGTGAATGTCATTACTGTTTCGTTGTGAAGATTTAAAGAAATAACAGAAATGAATAAGCAATTTGCCAAATAATATAATTGAGTGCTGAAACGAGTGAAGCGCAATTGGCAAACATTATGAAAGATTACGCTTACAATATGAAGAAAATGGATGAGAAGACTATAAGGAAGGTACAATAAAAACAATGTGGAATCAGACTGCCAAACTACTTCAAGAAAAGTATTTGAACGATTTCGACATCAAAATCAACCCATTTTCGGATGCTGCATTCAAGACCGCTCGAGGAGCTCGTGATGCCAAGCGTAAGGCTTTACAATCTATTCCGGAAAAACGGAGGGCAAGTGCAGTGAAAATGCAGCCAAAGCTGCAAATAATTTATTATCAGAAAAATCCAGACTCGTCTACGACAAGGATTATGAAACATTCCATCAATGTAAGTTGAAAAATGAAATAATTGCTATAGATGAAACAGTGTTATTGGCGTACTTTCAAGAATTGGTATGCTATTTTATTTTTAATTTTGTTCATGTGTGGGTAATTTTTTTTATTTCAGTCTGAAAAATTTTGTCCTGCGTCATTGTGGACGAAATATTCTATTCTGAAATCTACACTGATTGTCAATGAAAATATCAATATTTCACAATTCTCCCGGCTAGTAGCGTTTTCAAAAATGAAATCTAAAGGATATATTCCGAAGAAATCCAAAGTTTTGACAGCAGAACAAGTTCATACATTCATCAATGAAGCTCCTGATGAAATTCATCTTCTTCATAAAGTAGTTCTAATAATGGGTGTTTTTGGAGGACTGAGGAGAGATGAATTAGTGAAAATGTCTATCAAAGATATAGAAGATAAGGGTAGCTGTTTACTTGTTAAAATACCCGAAACTAAAACCGGTATGTCAAAAGGATTTAGCATTGTAGAGGAAGAAAAAATAGGAGCTTTGGGGCTGGTCAGAAAATATATATCCTCCACCCAGTGGAGTGAAGAATCTAGATTTTTTCTCACGTTCCGAAATGGTCGGTGCACCATCCAACCTGTTGGCAAAAATACCATAGGAAGTGTCCTTCGATGATTGCCAAATACTTAAAATTGGATAATGCAAATCAATATACAGGACATTGTTTGAGACGGACTTCAGCAACTCTTTTAACTGAGGCTGGTGCATCATATGAAACGTTAAAAATACACGGAAGATGGAAGAGTGCATCTGTGGCGGAAGGTTACATAAAGCAGAGCATTTTTTCCAAAAACAAAATATCGACGATGATTGTGAATTCGGTAACAGATTCTCATGAATTCTCTAGTGGTTCTCTTGTGAACGAACTTCCAAGTACTTGTGGTCAAGTTTTCGCTCCTCAGGTTTCGAAAACATCCCAAGATTCACGATTGAAGAATTTTTCCGGGAAATTCGAACACTGCACTTTTAATTTTAATTAAGAAAGACTATGTTTTCGTTTGTCGAGTTGTCGTTGTTTTAGTATTAAAATTCTGCGAAATAAATAATTTCTTTCTAGCTTATTTTGCTTCTCGCACAACGAGCGGGCGTTATGATCCATAATGCCCGCTAAAATGCCTACGGGCATAATGAGTGTATTTATAGCAACCCTTTCTAAGGTAAAATAAACATATAATGTACAAGTGAAAAATAAAAATAATTTTAACTCGAAAACCGTGAATAACTGCGTAACATACATGTAAAAATAGAAACGACAATTTCTAATGCAAGCCATACACGGTCCGGTTGACCGGAGAGAAAAAACTGTACAGGTACACCTGCGCAGGTCGACCGGAGTGTGTGTGACGTAGTTTTTCAAGCCTGCACAGGTCGCCGGAGCAAATTCAAGATTCGACTCAGTCTCGTGGCACCGTACGGTTTACCGGAACGTTTCCACACACGAGGCAGACCTGCGTAGGTATGTATATCTGTACAGTTTTCCTCTCCGGCCTACCGTAGCGTGTATGCCCCGCATAAGGCCTAGCGCACACAGAGCAACTGCTTTGCAACTACAGTTGCAAACCAGTTTGAAACCAGTCGCTTCCAATCGTGGGCCCGCGGTTGCAGTTGCGTTGCAGACTTCAGTCACACGTGATCACGTATCTTTTGTCATTCGGTAAAAAGATTTAAACTTCCTATCTGACTGAGACAACTCTCTAGCTGCTACAAATAGCCTAGAGTTCACATTATTTCTTAAATAAGGGTGGACCCAATGCTCTCTTTGTATTCTTCGCCGCCTTCGGTAAAGATAGTAGTTAATGACATCCTCTTCGTCTAAGTCTGATGACATGATAAGCACAAATGGTCAAGGCGATGCCTCAAAACACAGCGAACTAGGCCTACAAAATACTCCACTATTGCACATTAGACGCAACTGATTCACTGACCCGTGTGCTGACAGAAGTTTTGTTTCAGTTACAAACTAGTTGCAGATGCAACTGGTTGCCGACTCTAGTTGCAGAATAGTTGCTCTGTGTGCGCTTGGCCTAAGAGTCATCGCTTCAGTGGTGCGAGTTAGTCACGGTTGACGTATGATATCCCAGAGAATCAAAATCCCAAGTGCAATCGAGGTGATTGCACTTGAGTGTTACGCAAATGCGATTCCCAGAAGACAACTTTTAACAATGTAACTTTTCATTCATTTATGATTCTTTTATGTGGGTTTTGATGTTTTTTTTATGATTTTCCAATTCTCCAGTGTTTTTTTTTCTTGTCCATGCTATAGAGAATCGGGCCAGCAGCCTGGCCTTCGGCTTGAATCTTTAAATTCTCACTCCAGATGTGCAGCCGCGATAATTTAACATAGAGCACATAAACTGGCGAAAGAGTAATGAAACAAGAACGAGATATAAACCGACGTAATTAAGGCCTTATAATTGAAGTTAATTAATCGTCTGTTAATTAGCGAGCGAGTTCTGGGGGTTTTGTTGAACTTCGATGGGAGTTGGTAGATAGTACGTTTCGGGAGTAGAAGGGAGGGTAGGAGAAAGGTTGAATATGTTGATTGGGAAAATTTTCTGGGGTAAATGCCTCATTTCGATTATTTTACAGGGAGAGCCAATACCGACAGTTTCTTAAGGGTATCAAGAAAACACAGATCATACTACCGTTATATGTATAAAGTTTGAAATTGTTATTCGAAAATCAGCAGTAATATCTGATAGTTTAGACAAAACGTTTTGTTTCTAATTTGCAAACGTTATGGTACAATTGTTATTTCCAGTAGGACAGATTTCTGATGATGAAAGAGTTGATACTGATGAGGATGAACCATCTGTTGACTCAGAAACTGCTGAACTCGAGGACTGCAGAACATTTGTACTCTCCTTACTACCAAATAATTTGCTAGACATTTCGATTTTTCTGTTGACCGAATCATCGACATAACTCATCGTAATTTCGGTGCTCTTCCATCTTCCTGCACGCTTTAGTGCTAAAATATCTCCACCCGAATCCGTAACCATAGTGGCTCCAGTTCTGCGAAAAGAGTGTATAACTCTGGGTCTTTTAAACCTAAATATTTCGCTATTTGCTTTGGGACACCACCAATAGTGTGCTAGCCAGCATGAAGGGAAATGCACTTTCCATGTCGGTATGTCAAAAAAACCTTAGGCTTTCTGTTCCAGGAGGCCGAAGATTCGCTGGATTCTGGTTCCCCGGTAGACGTTGTATACCTGGATTTTTCAAAGGCTTTTGATCGTGTCCCTTTAAAGAGGTTGATGAGCAAGCTAGATCATTTCGGAATCAGGGGTGGGCTACTTCGGTGGATCGAGGCATTTTTGGGCGATCGAGAGTTTTCGGTGAATGTTGGCGGGTCCGCAGGGTTCGGTGCTTGGTCCGGTGCTTTTCTCGTTTTTGTTGCCGATCTTGGGCGGGTGATTTCATCTGGGTGCGCTGCATATGCGGATGACTTCAAATTGTTTTCTGATGCGTTAACGTCTACGCTTGAGAGTGATCTGGACAGGATATGCGCATGGTGTAATGAATGGTTGCTTCCTCTAAATGTCGGAAAGTGCACTGTGCTTCACCTTGGTAGAAATAACCCTCGGCGATGTTATAATATCAACGGTGTACTGCTCCGGCCGGTAGCTCAACATAGTGACCTGGGCGTTATTATGACGTCTGATTTATCGTGGTCAGCGCATCTAGATAGTATCGTGGGAAAAGCTCGACGATTGATCTATTTGATCCGGATTCCACGATGTACAGTTGCGATGGCCAGAATACTTTACACCACTTACGTGCGCCCTCTTATGGAGTTTGCTCGTCCGGTTTGGACGCCTTCGCTCGTGAGAGATCAGGAGCGACTTGAGTTGGTTCAGAGATGTGCGACACGTTTGCCGTACGGTAGAGTGCGTCCCTGTTATGATGACAGGCTCCGTCTATTTGGTCTCCGATCTTTTATGGACCGTCGCGAGCGAGGTGACCTTATCACAACTTATAGGGTCTTGCACGGCTTCATCGGATGCGACTTGCGAGATCTTTTCGCTCTCAACACCAGCAACAGGATCTTTGACGCGTGGAATTCCCTTCCAGGACGCATCGTTGGAGCACCGAGTGTGAATGCTTTCAAGAACCTGTTGGATGAACTGAAGTGTTAATTGTGATAGTTGTTTTACAATTCTTTTTTTCTCTTTTTCTTGTATCACATGTAACGCATGACTTTTTTTCTTGAGGGATTATAGGCCTAGCCTCCCCTCTTATTTATGGTTTAATGATGATAATAATAATAATAATAATAATAATTTACATATTTTCTGTATAACATGCAGTGCTTGAAGCTGCAGCCATCATCGGTTATGGTGAATCTTCTTGTTGTTAAATTTTTTGTTTGCCGCAATGTCACAATAACGTATTTACCCATATATTCTACATCATTCATGTTTAAGGAGAGAATTTCGTCACATCGACAACATCCAAAAATCCCAAATATTGCTACAATTTTCGCCAGCAACCACTGATCATCAGGAGCATGTAAAAGAAATTGTTCAGCCTCTTCTTTACTTAATACCTTGGCCTTTTTGGCGTATAACGCTCATTTTTTCGTTTCAGAAACGCTATTACCCTTTTGAAATCTGCAAATGACAACTAAATGTCATATTTTTCAATAAATTTTTTAAGGAAAACAAACCTGCGAATAGGGGCATTTTCTGTCATTTCTAAGCAGTTTTTCAGCATAGACCATTTTGCCCATAAAGTATTAGGGCTGAATCTAGCTGATAGTTGATTCAAGTAGACCAACAAAACATCTTCAGTTACCCCAAACACACTATTTTTGTTTAGCCACATTTTGAAGTCGTCGTATTCTCGCACGTATCTTGAAGCTGATTGTGCAGGTAATAAAATTGAAGCTACACTGCTGGCTGTCTCAATAATTTCTTTTGGCTTTCGTCAAAACAAATGTAAAGAAAAATAAACAGACATGTTATGGCAACGCCTCCATAGCTTACGACATTTGCGACAAATTATTGAGATTTATCTAACCTTTTACAAATGAGATAAAAATAAAATATAAAACAATACACGCAAGGTAACGGGTTTTACTGGCTCAAGGAGGTAACTGACCATTTGTCTTTGATCTCAACGTTCATGGAGATATGAAGAAACACGTCGTCGTTTTAGAAAAACAGATGGGCGGCGAAGCCGCGGTCTTCATCAGATCTAACCACTGTAGTAACTGGTAACGATATGATCAGCCTGACCAAATGAAACTACCATAATCACACTCCCCTTACAAAATTACTTACTTCCTAAAAATACACTTCGGTTTTCCGAAGTTGATCTAGAATAAAGGAGAATAATCGGGATAGAATGGAAACATTTGATGTAATTTGCGAACTGGTCATCAATGTATTGTTTATTAACTACCTACTAACTGAATTCCGTTCATGTAATCTCGGCGCAAATAATTTGATTTGCTTCGGTCGAAGCCATTATTTAGGATTATCCTGGGTCCCTCAAGACCCGAATTCGCAAATTTTCAACCGAATAAATAACCACACCCACCTCGAATCCATTTCGACACTGTTACCCCCAATCCCAAACTCGCAAGACTGCGTGTGTTGATTTTGCCAGCTAATTAAGGCGAATTACATCGTTCGTTTACTCGGTTAGGTAAGGATTAAATTAACCGAGTCCTCTTCATCCTACTACATATTTCCAGCTCTGCATTCCTTCCAAACATTTCTCAGTAGTGGATCATCTCGAATTCAGTGTATATTATAATGTTGGGTAACAGGGTGGAAAAATAGTTTATTATATACCGCGGAACTGAAGTAGTACATTTAATCCTGGAGGTAAAGTTTCAGGGAGGGCCATAATTTATCTGAAGGATTGAATGTACTTCAGTCGCAAGGTATATACGATACTTTTCCTACTTCCGGTATGATTTTATTAATTATTTCAATAATTTCAATCAGTTTTTTCTCTCTTCAACTCATTTAATAAACTGTCTTTAAAATAAGTTACCATAGTAACATTGCGTTATGACAATTATAATTTAGAAACATTGCCATTACTAGTGTCATTTTAAAGAAACATTGTTATTGATAATTATTGGTATCATGAGTGAAGAAGGTGTATCTGATATTGATGAAAGAGCAGCCGAAGTAGGTGAAGAATTGTTACCACCGAAATCTAGAAAACTATACGAGCAGCAGTACGATGCTTTTAAAAAGTGGTGCCGCTTAAAAAATGTGAGACAACCTACTGAAAATGCGCTGTTAGTCTACTTCAATGATAAATCAAAAGCTGTTTGTGCCTCAACTCTCTGGGCACATTACTCAATGTTGAAATCGGTTATTAACACTAGAGAAGATATTGATATAAGTAAATTTCCAAAATTATTATCTTTTTTGAAGAAAAGAAATGAGGATTTAAGTCAAAGAAGTCAAGAATTCTCACGTCTGAGCAGGTAGATCAGTTCTTACGGGAGGCTCCGGATGATAAATATTTAATGCTAAAGGTAAATTTGGAAATGTGATTATATTCAGAAATTTTAAGAAATCAATTTTTTGTAGGTTGCACTTATTTTGGGCGTTGCGGGAGCTTGTCGTGGAAAAGAGTTGGTTGATTTAGAAATCGACGATGTGAGAGATTTGGGCGATTCCTCCCTAATTGCGATTAGAAACACCAAAAATAAAATTGACCGAAATTTTGTGATCAAAAATTCAGAAAACAGTGCCATCAGTTTTGTGGCGATATTTCGAAAATATGTGGCATTGCGAAAGACAGGGACACCTCATTCAAAATTTTTTGTTCAATACATCAACAAAGAATGTGCTACGCGAGTAGTAGGAAAAAACATGTTTGGTACATTTCCACGGCAAATAGCAGCTTTCTTGAAATTAGAAAATACGACGTCCTATACGGTGTTTTAGACGCACATCTGCGTCTTTGTTAGCTGATTCAGGAGCAACAATAGACGTCTGAAGAGACATGGAGGATGGAAATCCTCCAAAGTGGCCGAGGATATATTGAATCGTCTATTAAAAATAAACAAAATATTTCACATAAAATATTTGGTCAAGTCGCCGATTCGTCCACTATAGTTATGCCACAGTCCTCATTCTCGCTTCCTGTTTCCGCAGGATCTTGAAACAAACACCAGTTCAATATGATAAGGACCTATCTGTTACTCGTCAGTTACCTGCTGCATTAACCCAGGAAAGACTGGTCAATATGACGAACTGTCACAATATTAATTTAAATATTAACGTTAATTACCATTCTAATTAATTGTATTTTTCAATAAAATATTCCTTAAATTCGTTTGTTGTGATTTAATCGTTCGGGGAGTACCTGTCACAAGGGAGTGAAGTTGTCACTTTAGGCCCGGAAGTACGAAAACTTCTTTAATATGAATTAATTTTTAATTATTACGCCCAACTCGTATTTGTCACTGGTTTGTTTACTGCTTCAGTCTTATTTATCGAAAACTATTTCTGAAACATATTTTGTCATATTCTTCCTCGTTCTCGGTATATTCCGTCGACTTCTAGAGCCAGGGCCGGATTTAAAAGTGTGGGGGCCCCAGGGCAACAAATAAGTGGGGGCCCCTAGCCTCGAATTATTTTCAAAATAAAATGGATGATCTTTTAAAGTAGGGGTTTTCAATACATAATTTATCGAGAAACCAAGATTCTTTTATTATTTAACAAAAATAGTATGAAGAAACAATAATTGAGTGGCATTAAATGAACGGAACCTTCCTAGCTTTTTTGGCTGAAAAATCGTCAATTATTTCAGTAAAATCCAGTTCACGGAGTAAATAGCTCTCAATGCTTAGGAGAGTAAGCTTTGAGAGACGATTTTGTCCCATAGTCGATCTGAGTCTATTTTTCATGATTTTCATTTTCGAAAATGATCGCTCTCCAGTGCAATTGGATACCATAAGAACCAAATACATTCTCAACGCGATTTCGATGTTTGGGAATGTAGCTCGGACACGCGTATTATGCCTAACGCTTCCCTTACGTAAAATTAACAGTGGGCCGCCATACGCCTGCCTGAGCGTGAGCGCTTGCGCGGCACGTTTAATTGGTTTACGTTCACTCATCGAATACCACAACAGAAATTATTGTCCAGTTGAAGACTTTCGTCTTTTTTTTTTCATCATGACTTAATTACATTATAAAAATATTGAAGGAAAATTTTTTACTAGTGTTTCCTAGTTGAAATTTAAAATTTTTCCGAATTTTCTTGAGTGGTGGCCCATTTTTGTGGGGCCCCTATTCTGTGGAGGTCCCGGGCAGTTGCCCCTGTTGCCCCCTAAATCCGGCCCTGTCTAGAGCCATCCATTTTTAATCATCTTGTGGTTGATTACAAGGTAACTTATGTGCGGAATCGGTGCCCTTTGACTTGGTTGTTTATGTTAACGCCAGTTGATCGACTGCGCAGGATCCTACTACGCGTTAAAATGTTATTCTATACGCTTCCATTCTCACCGTTTATGTTGAATTGCTCAGTGTCCATTTCGAGCCTAAATATAGACAAAACTGATATAAGACAAGAGACAATTTGAGTTCCGAAGACCATGAAAAGTTATCAGTAAGAACCTAAAACTATATAAGAATAGCCCCCTTTATTTACATTGAAAAGTGTCGCATCTGAAACTCAGAGCTGGTCGATTGTAATGTATTGAGCTGGTCCCTCAGGTCATAAAATATTTTCATGTTGCCAAATTGAGCAAATAGTAGGTTTCTCTATTCCCTATAACTGTGAATAATAACTTTTTCTCAATTTGCATTCAAAACATTGTATAAATTTTTATATTTTGAATTGAAACTGTCTTATCGGATATATTAGCAAAAAGTAAAAAGAAAAACTTTAGTTGATGCTGGCATTTTATGTCAGAGACCACAGATGGAAAGAAATTCAGGTAAAAGTCAAGACAACGCTGCTCCATTCTCTGCTAGAGTATTTGAAGGTCTCATGTTCTAGAAGACACACGTTGCCACCTCTGTATCGAAAATAAATACTCACATTGAAGAAAATTTGTGAGTCAGTATTAGGTTTTTCATATTTTTATTGTTTATTACTAAAAATGGTTCGTAAGTGTGAAAGTTGTAGTAAAGACAGGAATCTCAATCCAAATTTATCGTTCCATAGGTAAGTCTATTGTTAGAACCGAAGTATTTAGTTATTTACATGTTCAGTAGCGTAGAAAGTTTTAATAGGGAAGTTTTCAATGAGATTATTATAAGATAAAATGAGGTTTTCTTAAATTAAGGTTCCCAGATGACGATGAAAAAAGAAGAATTTGGGTTTCGCCGTTGAGATGGTCAAGTATTTGCCCAAAGAAAGCAATTTTCATTTGTTCAGATCATTTTGACCCTGAAGATATTGTGACCCGAGTAAATGGAAAAAGATTTTATGCGGTGTTGCCGGGTGAGGTTTTACAAGAGACTTTCAATGAGGTTAAGACTTTCAAAGAGAGAGTCAAAGCAAATCAACATTTTACTAAAGGAATGCTTTGTCTATCTTATATAATCTAAGGAAGTGAGACAAGGCGACAGCTGTAGAAAACTCGTCGACAAATATATACATTGTAACATCCCAGGTTTTCCAATAAAAAATAGCAGTCTCATGCCACCCTATGCTGATACGCCACTGGCAGTTACCAAACCGTGGAAGTAAAATTCCATGGTCAGAATAAAGAAATACGGCGGTCACTGCCAAGGGCCTGCGTCAATCTACGCGACTGCGTGGGAGAGAACAAGAAAGAAAGAAAGAATGCAAGATGGCGGGAGATTATCAGTTAAGTTGTAAGAGAATTAAGTTCTTTTTTCGAAAGTTTTTAGGGAGTGCCTTTGTGTGAGTTCGAAAACGAAGACATCTTACGTTGAGTGACCCTAGAATATATCTCGCAAGTATAATTGAGACTATTTTAAATGTTATTAGTTGCTTGTTCATTTTATTAACCTTTGTTGATAAATAGCATTTAGAACTGTATTGGTTCAGTGAATTTATTATTTTTCTATTATGTTTGTAAATTAATACTGTTATTATGCAATATTATTTGGTTTCATGGTGTATTAGGTGGTGTTTGGGCCTTGGTCATTAATACTGTTGTCTTGTGAATGTAATTCCTTTGTTCACATAATGCTTTGTCTAACTTCATATAACTCTATTTCCTTTGTTCACATAATGCTTTGTCTAATTTCATATAACTCTATTTCCTTTGTTCACATAATGCTTTGTTTGATTCATATAACTCTATTTCCTTTGTTCACTTAATGCTTTGTTTGATTCATATAACTCCTTATAGCATGTGATTCCATCATTTTCGATATTATTGCCCTTGAAGTTCAGGTGTCTACCATAACAATGAATGCCTTATTTTCAGCTTTCTACAATGTGTTACTGGAGTGTAACCGATCAACTTTATTTACTGTACCCTATGGTACAATAGGAATTGCCAATGGCTCTGAGGGTCTGAACCTGTGATTAAGCAGGAACATATGGAGACCTCCACTGGTGGTAGTACTAGTATGGTTGATATGGAATAATGGATGTAACCAGTGCACGTAGCACCATGGTGTTATATCGAAGGTTAACGTTGTTAAGTTAACCCTGTCTCATGTAATCATTATGTATATTTCGTACTAATGTAATTGGTCATTTTACTGTGTAATGTACTTGCCTTACTATTTATGGTTATATTTGTGTATATTTCGTACTGTGTTAACGTATTCTTCTTACTGTGGTGATGTATCTTCTTGTTGTCGTTATGTATTTTTCCTTCGGTTGATTATGTAGATTCTCTGCTTTCATTATTTATATTGCTTATTATCGCTTACCTATACCTGTTTCTGTCATTCATGTTCATAATGCATTCTGGTTATTCTGGTCCTTATTATTTACTCGTGATGGATATTCTATCAAAATTTGTTTTTTATTTATGCTATGATCTCGTACTGCTATCTATTTATCTATATGCTCGTATTACATGATATTTCATTTAGGGGTCTCGAGATTGTGGACCATTCCTATACTGTTGTATGAGATTTCTTAGGCACCTGGATCGAAGGCCTTGAAGGGGCAGTTCCAAGGCCTTAAGGCAGGGACCGTTACTAACATGAGGCATGAGAGAATATACCTTTTTTTATCAGCCGCCGCTGGAACTCCATGACCTTCCCCGTGTTCCCAATTCCTTAGCTCATTATTGAAGTGTACATTTACCATGATTATTACCCTTGTTCCCTAATTGGAGTATATATTTGCAATGATTATTAATTCTTGTTATAAAATTGAAGTTGACATCTTTACCATGCTTATTATTCTCTTTGTATGATGGAAGTTGTTCTGATTATGAAGATTACTATCTGTTTTGTATTGTTATAGTTTCTCAGCATTGTTATACTTGCCTTTGCTAGCTGTTAATGATTGACGATTTAGTTTTAAACAAGTGCCCCAACATCACCTAACATAAGGGGTTTTCTGCCTGAGGCTTTCCCTATATTTTTTTAGACCCTTAATAAATAGCTGATTGTCTGGGTCTAACCATTGTGTTTTATTTACCATCTTTGTTTCCCAATTATTTTCACTGATCTCAATTATCACGAACTTGAATTATTACGTA
Organism: Micraspis discolor; assembly: GCA_030674115.1. NCBI lineage: Eukaryota > Metazoa > Arthropoda > Insecta > Coleoptera > Coccinellidae > Micraspis > Micraspis discolor. The sequence goes on from JARTUT010001785.1 coordinate 175,948, forward strand.
AACATAACGTAGAGTTCTACCCTTGCTAGACAATTACATTAAATGGCCAAGTCTTTGTATCTGGAGTCATTCAGACTCCAGTGTCGTAGATAGTTTTAAAAATAATATTTGTCATTCTTTTCGAAAGAAAAAGAGGCAAATGTTACAACATCATTAACCATCTTTTTTTGCATTTGATGCATCATCTGTGCGGACACAACATGGGTAGTTGAGTGAACCTCGTCATACTCGAGGTTGTAATTGATCGATTCCACAAGAATTCCAATCGCCATGTATTTCGATATTACGCCTCCAATTCCCCGAATCATCGTAACAATCTCGTTAGATGGCGTGTTATGCAGTCGACCAGAGGCTAATTGACGCGTTCATTTTGCGTTAAAAGTGCTGAGATGCTTGATGTTTGGGTAAACATGCAGACTACGTTACTTGCCGAAATTAACAGTATTACTCGAAACATGCGTGATTCGTGCATTCGAGTTGCTTCCACAACCAAGTGTTGGACTAGGATGATCTGACTCTAAATTGATTCGTTGATGGGGAAATGGAGGAGACGCAAGAATTAGCTCGAGGGGTACTATTGTCATAAATTGATTTTTAAAAGTATTTCTAACTTTTTTAGCCCGATATCAATTATAAGCGTGTTTTTTTAGTTTTTTCAAATTATATTTATTTTCATTATTAAGCACCTACGGTGTTTTCCAGAAGCCAATTTACGTGATTTGATTGAACACCTAAATCTGCGAATGTTTATAATCTTTCCAAGTACATTGTTATTGGAAGCCTTCTACTACAATTCAGAATTGTGTGACATAAATCGAATTATAGAAGCATCGCAAATTGACGTACACAGTCGGAAAAACATGCAAATGATTCCTGCTTCAAGTCAGTGCTCTGTCGGTTACTCGCCCTCCCATCCCCGCGTATGAACCTCGTCTCCCGTTCTCATTCTATTTGCCCATTACATTTATATTTTTCTTTAATGTCTTCGGGCCCCGCGGGTCCTCTCTCTTAACCAAACACAATGACTACGAGAGTGCTCGTTAAAATAGAGAACACTCCTCACTCCCCGATCGCTTCGGACGGCTAATGAACAGATTTTCCGCATGAATTTCGGCATTATTAGCCTTATTTCCCTCGGGGACCTGTCCGCTTTGTCGCGCGGGATGATACGTGTCGAAGTCGGCGTCTGTCGCGGCATGAGATCTGCCGTTTTATTCCGGTTACTCGATATTTTCTTCTTCATCACGGAGAAAAATCAAGCTATCCATAAAAACGATATACGTGGGCAAATAACTGCGTGCCAAGCTTGACAGTCATAAAGCTGCTTGCTATCCAGTCGAGTGCATGTGACCCCGGAGCTTGATCGTAGAAATACAAGGTGTCCAGAAAGGGTATTGGATATTTGTTTTCGCGCCATATTCTAAAAGGAGCGGGGAGGATGGAACACTACCCTGGGACACATCGCGTATTTTGCGTACGAGCGTATTATCGTGATGGTGATTCAATAGTGACTGCTCAACGTCTCTATCGTACACGCCAAGTGACGATAGCATTAGGAAATGAATCAGGATGTTCGAAACTACAGGTGCGACAGTTAAAATTCAAAACTCTAGCTCTAGCGCTACAGAGCTCGTAACGGGCAATATTATACATAATTTCTAAGGTCTTAACATAACCTACAAAACGACGTTATGCATTAGTTTCGATATTGCGTTCAACAGTTATTGAAGTGTAAACATAGAGTTCACTAACGCCGAAATTCACGCTATTTAAAAGTTTTCCTTCGTTAAAGGCTAATACGCTAGAGAAACGATCCGTGAGGTAAATGGAGGTTTGGGAGATGGTACTCAATCAGTTCGAACGGCGGAGGAATGGGTTCGACGATTCAGAGCCGGTGAAGACGACACCATGGATAAGCCAGCTAGCGGAAGACCTGTGACGACAAATACCGAACAAATCATGGAATACATAGAGTTAGACCGGCATATGGCAGCTCGTGACATCGTCCAGGTGATGGGAGATAGTCACCAAACCTTTTTAAACCATCTGCAGTAGTCTGGATACAAAAAAGAAAGCTTGATGATTTGACGCAAAAAACCTTCTGGACCGAATCAACGCCTGCGATATGCTGCTGAAACGGAACGAACTCGACCCATTCTTGATGCGGATTGTGATTGGCGAAGGAAAAATGGATCACATACGACAATATCAAGAGAAAACGGTCGTGTTCGAAGGCAGGTGAATCATCCCAAACAGTGGCCAAGTCGGGATTGACTGCCAGGAAGGTTTTGCTGTGTATTTGGTGGGATTGGAAGGAATCATCCACTATGAGCTGCTCCCATATGGCCAGACGCTTAATTCTACCATCTACTGCGAACAACTTGAACCGCTTGAAGCAGGCGACCAGAAGCGTCCAGAATTGGCCAACAGGAAGGGAGAAGTGTTCCACCAGAACAACGCCAGACCACACACTTCGTTGATGACTCGTCAGAAGCTAAGGGAGCTCGGATGGAAGGTTTTATCGCATCCACCATATAGCCCGGACATAGCGCTAAGTGATTACCGCCTGTTTCTGTCCATGGCGAACGCCCTTGGTGGTGTGAAGTTGAACTCAAAAAGAGGCTTGTGAAAAGTGGCTGTCAAAGTTTTTTGCAAATACGGAGGGGGCTTCTACGAGGGAGGTATTATGAAGTTGCCGTCTGGATGAAACAGATTATCGAACAAAACGGCGCATATTTGAACTAAATCCGATCACTGTAACACTTTTTAGAGTATTGAATATAGCAAAAAAAGCGGAAAGGAGATATTTGACAACATAATTAATTTATTTTCTCGAACCACATTTTCAATTGATCGTAGATTGAAACGGCCTTGGCTTTAATTTCACTGAAATCACCTCCTCCCATCATGAAGTTCGTGTCATCGACAAAAGATGTTAATAATTTTATGATTTCCTCAATAATGTCACATATATCAATGATAAAAATAATGAATAGGATGGGACCCAGAACACTTCCCTGAGGAACCCCAAAATCACATTCAATTAAATCTGATTTTACAGTTTTACCATTTTTAACGATAGCAACCCTCTGCAAACGCACGGAAAGATATGAAGTTATCCATTCTTTCGCTTTACCTCTAATTCCCAGTTTCTCAGCTTTAATCAACAAATAAGGTCTGAATAGACAGTCATAAGCACTCGCCAGATCAATGAACAAACCTAAGCCAAGTTTATCATCCTCCAGTAGCGCTATAACCCTCTCCGTAAACTGAAATAACGCAGTTTGAACCGATCTACCCTCCAGATAGCCATGCTGGGAATCATTGAATAAATTACACTCATTCATGAAATTTAAGAGCCTCCTACACATTACATGTTCAAATATTTTGGAAAAACTGGACAAAATACTGATGGGCCTGTAGCTTTCGAAAGAAGTTTCATTTTTCATTCCCTTTTTTATAAATGGGTTTAATTAATGCCAGTTTCAAATGTTTTGGAACTATTCCAAATTTTAAAGAATTGTTCACTATGTACGAAATAACATATTTTATCTCATCAGCACAATTTTCATAATATTAACAGGTATTCCGTCATCTCACTACAGTATTTATTCTTTATTTTTCTCATTATTTCAACTATTTCATCAGGAGTAGTTGGCTGCAAATCAACTGAACTAGGGTTACCTGGTAAACTACAAGAGAAAATCCTATTATCCAAACCATTCAACATATTAGGGATTTTTTCAACTAAAAAATTATATCTTTCAGCCACATCCACTAGACCTTCACTAAAAATATTGTTTTATTCCTATGCTCCTACCTCTGATATCATCACAAATAGACCACATTGTTCTATTTTGTTGTCAGATGACTGGATTTTTATATTATAATAATTTGCTCTAGCCGCAGAAGTTTGTTATAATTTTTTTCAGAATCATATAAGGCTTTGTAAGAACTATCACATGATTTCAAAGTGAGCAAAATGTCTAGCTTTGATTTACTATCCTTGACTTCCTTGGTATCATAAAAGTTATTCAATTTCTTTTTTTCTTAGTTTACACAATTTCAATGGAAAATGTTTCTCAAATATACAACAAAAGATCGCATAAAACATTCCCACTGTAAATCAACATCTGACTCATTAATAGAAAATACTGACTGCCAGCCCTCCTGTTGCAGATCACTTCGGAAGATAATTTTCCTTCATCACTATAAAACCTACGATAGACAGAGTTATTATGTTTAGTTTGCTCCATAACTATATTGAAACTTATTTTTGGGCAAAATGATCTGAAACAGTGGTATTGAGCACTTCAGCATCGACATCAAAATTCACAAATATATTATCTAAGCAACTTGTATTTTGTGTAACCCTGGTAGGTACACTGATTGTGGGAAAAAGTTGAATAGTGACTGCTCAACGTCTCTATCGTACACACCAAGTGACGATAGCATTAGGAAATGAATCAGGATGTTCGAAAATACAGGTGCGACAGTTAAAATTCAAAACTCTGGTCGTACTCATTCAGTTCGCGATGAAGAAACAATTGAAGAAGTTTAGTCGTCGGTTCGTCAAAATCCGTTTTTATTCATCCGAAAGCGAAGCCAAGCGTTGTACATCAAAACATTATCTTCACATTCGATTTGAAAGAAAGACTTACATCTATAAAATTCAATTGGTTCAAAAATTGAAGGATGCGGACTATGCTAACCGACTAAATTCTGCGAACGAAATGCTGCAGCGATTTAACAACATACTGTTTAGTGATAAAGCAAATTTTCACCTGAATGGTCATGCTAGGTTAAGGATTCACGAAGCGGAAAGGAGATATTTGACATCCTATTAATAAACAATTAACTTTTTTATTGTTCACAAATATTTTTTGTTTCATAGAATTAACAAAATTCCGATACCCTTTCTGGCCACCTTGTACTAGACGAAAAGAAGTCCCGTACTAAAGCTCGGTGACCATGTTTTTGTTTTAAAGAAGACATCATAAGGAAACCAAGAAAGTGCCAGAGGAAGCACTAAGTACACCTTTCAGAAGTTAAAGAAAACTAGTGACAACCTTTGGCCTGTCTCACTGTCTCCGAGTGCTGGAAACCAAGAAAGTGCTAAAAATCACGTTTGAAGTCTCAAGAAGAATTCCTGTTACCTGTCCTCTCGACATGTGAGAACAAGCCATTTGTTGAAAATCAAGAAAGAGCCCACAGGAATCCATTTGTAGCAAGTACTCCTCAATACCTTACAAGCAATTCCTATTTGAGTCAACAAATTTAATTATTATTATGTAAGTGCCCAGCATATTTTGTTAATTATGGGATAGAACACTCATGAAAACGATGCCGAAAGTTTAAGAGGTAGATTCACAATCATTTACAAAGAAAAAATTAGAACCCTTCATTGGGAAATTCAGGATGGATTCATCTTCTTTGAGCGAAGAAGATTTAATTGTTATTAGAGGTTTCAAAGAAAAGTTGCTTCAGTAACTGATGATAGTTTTTTTAATGAAGTTCAATCACAGATTGGAAGAATCCTGAGGACTGTCAATTGGAGACACAAATGAATGAGAGGGAAGAGTTTTGACCATATGAATAGGTGTCAGAGCAAAATCATGTTAATCTTAAATAAGAAAATGTTTCGAATAATGACAATATCAAGTCTGAGAGTAGAGCCAAGGTGCAATTACCAGTCATGGACTTACCTAAGTTCAATGGAACATATGAAGGATGGTTGAGTTTTAAAGATATTTTTTCCATTCTCTCGTTTCATTCAAATAAATCTATTAGTGAGATACAAAAGTATCATTATTTCATGTGGCCAGTTTGAATAGTGCCACTTCCAAAAATGATAGAGTCCATTGAATTTTCATCAGAAAATTATACTATTGCGATGGGACTTACTGTGTAATCGGTTCGACTAATAAAAAAGTTATTGATCAATAAATCCATATTAAATGCTTATTTAATTTGAGTCCCTTGAAAAAGAGAATGTTCGAAGACACCACAGCAGTCTCATAGATTCTCTCTTCAAACATTTGAGAACATTAAGCAATCTTGGTTTGAATGTGGATTCTTGGGATCCCTTATTAATTTGTTTGATTACTACTAAACTCGATAAAGTTTCAGCATGTGAATGGGAAAAGGTGAAAGTCAATTTAGACCTGCCCACCTTAACTTGAATTTAACAACCTTTTTGAAGAATAAGAAAGCTGATTTGTGGAATCATTAGAACAAAAATCATGTAGTCGACTAAGATAAAGTTAAAAAGGAATTTAAGGGGAAAGCAAGTCAGAAGCTATTTGGGTAAGACTGATAAAAGTAAAACCAAAGTCAGTTAAGTGTTTCTTCTGTGATGGGAATCACACCATTATAATTGCTCAAAATTTTCTAAAATTTAGTATCACTGAGAGAGAGTCGAGAAAGTCAATGAATTGGGTCTGTGTCAGAATTGTCTTTGTAGAGGACACAAACCCCTAACGAGTCAGTTTACATAATGCTTGTCCAAGTATTACCCTAAGTGGACATTCCATCTAATTGAGTTTTTCATTTTACTTATCGGGAATTAGTTTTGAGTGCATTGGATTGTAAGTGATTATTTTTATATTTTCTTTTGTTTCTCGAAATATTCCTACATTTTAAATTAGCGAATTCGAAATCACATTACCAAATATGATTCCAAATAAGATTTTCGTATCATGGAAGTCGTGTAAAATTATTATTTGGGTAATAACAACCATCTCGACAATATGCACTGAAATCCAAATTATGGAAGAGATCTATAGATGATACTTTCATTATTTCGCAAGGTGGAATGAACACTATTAATAGATTCCTTCAACATCAGTGGCGTAACCATCTGGGGCCGGTGGCAAATTCTTTTGAGGGGCCCCCTATCGATAAAATTCGTCATGATGTATTGTTTCCAAACAAGTTTGCCTAACAATAACCTCTTTCCCTGACTAGGTTTTAATTATAAGAAATATTTTTGTCATTTACGGATTTGATAACACTGGTCAACAGTGGTTTTGGTGCCGAAGATTTTGGAGGTGATGCCCTGAATTCAAATATGCTATTAGTTTTTGCCTGTCAGCTCGAATTTTTAAGATATCAACATTTTTGTGAATTATACATTACACTATTTTAAAAGAAAATCCATGGTTTAAAGAAACAAATAAATAAAGGAATTTTTATTATCTTTTCTAACCCAGTGCTACGATTTGTCTCTGCTATCCCAGAGGCACAAGAAACAAGGATACTTGGTGTGGCCACTTTGCTGTCCAAGGAGAAAGTTTACCATTTTTAAGTCTACACAAATCACCCATTGGTGTTCATGATACTTTATTTTTCCAAAACCAAAGCTATGTTATCATATTGCTCTTTCATTTTCGTTGAGTGAGCAATTGGTATTGAGCCATATTTGTTCCCATTATGTAGAAGAACACATTTCAAACTTCGCTTTGAGCTGTCAATAAATAGGCGCCAATCATCCGGAAAATATTCAGGAAGACCCATTTTTACCAGGAGTTCTCTAATAGCATGGCAAAATACAAGATTTTGTTCTTCAGAGAAAAAAGGTAGCAGATCTTTCTCCCTTGTGCGATAAAATGTAATTTTCGTTCCTGGTTCAAGTAAATTTTTTCCTTCAACCTGGAAGCTAGTAATTCAGAAGCTTCTTTCGACAGGTTGAGATCTCTAGTGAGGTCATTTAACTCATCTTAGTTGAAACATTGGGGAATTGATACATCGTTTCAAAATCACCTTCAGTAGTGTCAGAATTCTGATCAGAGAGACATGTGTCCTCACAGAGTTCTGGTAGCTGCTGAAAAGTTGGAATTGCCTCTTCTTCTGAGTGAGGGATAGGGCGTCTTGCAGAGACTAAGTCTGCATAAGTCCACTTGTTACGGTTATTTCAATTGATTCCAGTAATATTTACTAGGCAGAAATAATGATTTTTTGGTTCTCTCCAAACCATTGGTACTCCGAATTTCAGACTTTTCCCTTTCCCGGTAGTCCACTGTCGTAAATGCTCTGTACAAGTTTTACAGGCAATATGTGAAGCCCAGGTTTTATCCTGATCACTAAGCTTAACACCAAAATATCCAAGATAAGCCCTCTTTACAAAGCACTAATAGTTTTTCTATTTTCCAAGAACGTGTGTTCTCCGCATATGTAGCAAAAAATATCAGGATGATGTACGCAGCTTCTTCTACTTGAACTCATTTCTATTCAACAACACAAATACAACAATTCACATTAACAATCTACTTTTTAGATTTACTTTTCAACAACTCGTTACTAAAGAGAAATTTCATATGGCGCTAAGTTCTATCTATCTGCACCGCGAGAATTCACAAACTAATCTCAACTCTCAACTGCAGTTGAAGTTCACTTCAGACTGGACAGCTCCATATATCGAATTTCTATGGAACTATTAGGTGTACAAATAAGTTTCCGCGGTTTTTTATAAAAAATTAGGAATTTATTATAAAGGAAAAGTACATTAAGTTTTATTCAAAGTATTTTCCATCATTTGCCACTACTTTTCCCCATCTTTCTGGCAACATTCGGATACCCCGTCGAAAAAACTCTTCATCTTTTGACGCTATCCACAAATCTACCCAATTTTTGGTGTGTTCATATGATGTGAAGCGCTGCTCAGACAGAACATGTGCCATCGACCGGAACAGATGATAATCAGAAGGGGCTAAGTCTGGTGAATACGGCGGATGGGGTAAAACTTCCCAGTTGAGTGTTTCCAAGTATGTTTTTACCAGCGCCGCAACATGTGGACGAGCATTATCGTGTAAAAGAATAATTTTGTCGTGTCTGGAGTAGTAATGGGCGCGTTTTTCCTTAAGTGCCCGACTCAATCTCATCAATTGTGTTCGGTAGAGAGCTCCAGTAATGGTTTCGCTTGGTTTCAGCAATTCATAATACACGATACCAAGCTGATCCCACCTAATACACAGCATGAGTTTTTTCCATGAATATTCGGCTTAGCTGTCGATGTTGATGGTTCGCCGGGCTTAACCCATGACTTTCTCTTCTTTGGATTATCGTAGTGAATCCATTTTTCGTCACCAGTGACTATACGATGCAAAAACTCTTTTTTATTCCTGGCAAGCAGCATTTCACTCATGCATAATCGGCATTCAACGTCTCTCGGCTTTAGTTCATATGGAACCCAATTTCCTTGTTTTTGAATCATTCCTAACGATTTTAAACGATGTGAAATTGCTTTTTGAGTCACTTGTAGAGTAAGTGCAAGTTCTTTTTGCGTTTGGGACGAATCTTCCTCCAATAGTCTTTGTCTTTAACGTCAAAGTCACCGTTCTTAAACTTTTGAAACCATTCCTGACAACTTCTCTCACTTAAAGCAGCTTCACCATATGCTTCTAGAAGCAATCGTAAATCGTAAATCAAAAGTTCCCGCAAATGATGCTTATTCGGAATAAAACTTGACATTTTTGCACGAAAAAAATTACGTGAGGGTGATACGGAATCACTAGTACTTTAAGGTAATGGTGTTGCCAGATGACTAAACTTGGGATATTATGTTTAACATCTGACAATTTCTCCATAACCTTCTGGTGGGGCCATCTTTTGACAAACCGCGGAAACTTATTTGTACACCTAATAACTGCATGACACTAAATAGGATTGAACCCCACTTGTTATCAGTTTGTCAACCAATCAGTTATATATCTCATATTGTTAGTCTTCTATTTGTAATAAATGAATTAAAATAATAATTATAATAAATATTATTATTTTAAATTCAATTTGTTACAAATGAAGACTGACAATAAGGAAAATAAACAAAAATCTATCACTTGTATAAATTTTACAACACTCATACTTGAAAGTATTGAATAGGAAAAAACATTGATAAGTGAATATATCTAAAAATCTAGAGCTGATACAGAAAAACTGCTATCATATTCAGATTCAGCAATAAAAATATAGTTAAAATCTGCTCAAAAATTCTAGGCACCAAAAAAATTTTTTTTTGTAGGCCTGTGTAATTTTCTTGGACATTGCTAAAGCAGTTTGAACCTTCCCAAGTAACATTTTTGGTAACCTGAAGATTTATAAATTTGAAATTGGCGTTATTAGTGATTCATAATAGGGGTGCTAAGTACCTGAGGTGTTCATATAGTTATATAGGAGTTGCAAAAATTATTGATTCCCAAAAGTTTCTATAAACTATAGATTTTGAACTGTTCATAAAAACTACAGGTTATAGTACCAAAAGGTTCATAATATGGGTTTATAAATGTGACAGAAACCCGCCTATGGAACATCAGAAGCAAGGTGATACAACAGTTATTATAGGGCGTTCTATAGCGAAGTGTTTGCAACTTCGTAATGTAACCGATAGTATTCAGTGTTTTCAAGTTTTCATCAAGTCTTTTATATACATGTAAACAAAGTTATTAAACTTTGCTTGAATAGTTTGAATGTGTCGCGCAGCTCGCCTACTTCGAAGAATGGTTTGTCTGTGACATTGTTCGACTCTATGGTCACTGTCACTGTCTTTGCTATATAAACAAACGTAGCAGTAGACAAATTCTCTTTAAGGTTAGAATGAAATAAATTGTTAATAACTGGTGAAACAATAGCTTTAAATGTTGTTTCTCTTTTAGGTGAGTTTGTAAATAATGTGGTTTGAATGTTTAAGTCTTAAGTTAATTTTATTGTAATAAAATAAAATACTCTTTTTAGAGCAACTCAATTTGGCTGTAGTTTTGCTGTCACCAATCCAGGATCATAAAACATATTACAAAACAACATTTCTACAAGCTAGTCATCAAATATAATGGAAAAATTACAATTTGAGTTCGTGGTGAGAGCCAGTGATGATCCAAAAACGAATATTATTTGTGTAACATCCATCACGGATTTAGAAGGCCGGACTTTCGGGATACCTGATAGGTTACAACCTGTGAGACTTCATGAGGAAATAATGAAGACAAAAACCTTTCAGAAAGTAAAGGCCACATTACAGAAACGGCACGAGAAACGACAGGTGTGGATATCCATGAACGAAGAGATGAAGGATATCTATTGTGATGAAGATGGAAATAAACAGTTTATGGGATACTTACTGGAGGAATTAACAATACCACAAACATCTACTTCTGGAGCTTCAGAGGAAATTTTGGCGAGAATCGTGGAAAGCTTTGCTGAACTAAAGAAGGAGTCATCAAAACCAGTAAATATGGGTAGAATAGTAGAGAAGTTTATTTTGGACAAGTTCAATAGCAAGATTCATAATGTGTCGCAGTGGATGAATACATTTGAAGCGGAATGTGATCGTTTGGGAATAGAGGATGTTAGAAAAATTGAAATCTTTAGGTTATTCCTGGAAGATTCTTCGCTGGACTGGTATAGTTCCATGCTAATAAAATATTCTATAAATTCTGAATGGACAGTGTGGAAGAAAAACTTTAGTGAAACATATGCAGATAAGGGGTGGTCCCCAATCAGGTATGCAATATTATTTAAGTACAAACAGGGCCCATTGCTGGAGTATGCGTTAAAGAAAGAGAGACTTCTTTTAGAAGTGAATGAGTCCATTGATAAAATCACTCTGATTGACCTTATTGCCACAGGATTACCAAATTTTATTGCAGATAAGATAGATAGAAATTGTTTGATGGAAACTGAGGATTTGTTTAATAATTTGAGAAGTTTGGAACATATGATTAACAAAAAAGAATTGATACAAAGATAGGATATTCTGAAAGTAAAATCAGGAAAAGGGTGTAAAACCCTTGGTTAGTCCATGTAAAATTTGTGAGAGGGAAAATAAAGGTATTCGTTATCACCTCGAATCCCAGTGTTGGTTCAAAATTAAAAATAATGATAGGCCAAGAAGAGATCAAATAAGAAGTGTTAACAATTCAGAGTTGGAGGTTGAATTAAATGATATTGATCCAAAAACTGTTAGTGCCGCCATTAATAAAAGTCAAACTACTGATAGATGACACTTTGGAGACTTCAGGAATCTACGATTCAGGATCCAATGTGTCTGTGATAAGTTCAAGGTTATTATCTTTAAAAAAAATACCTTCTTATGATAATAATACGGGTTTGAAAACAATTAATGGCGTAAAAAAATCAATCGGAATAGTAAAATTAAAGATTAAAATTTTTGATATCGAAGAATATATGAATGTTTTTGTTATTGACGAAAAGAACTTTGATTATGATTTTTTAGTGGGGCTAGACATTATACGAAAATTTAATTTAATTCAAGATGAGAGTTTAAATATCACCCAGAATATCAAAAATTATAATAGAAACTACTTAGAAAAACAACCTATAATCATAAAAACAAATCCTGGTATTTCAGGTAGTGATAGGGAAGTTGAAGATTGTAAATTAAAAGATGGGAATATTAAAAGGAAATTTAAAGAGGAAACTATCAATGAGGAGTATAGGATAAACTTTAACGAAAATATAGAAGTTGGAAATTTTGATATTTCGGTGGATACTTCGGATCACAAAATAAAATCTGATATTGACAAGTTAATATGCAAATATAGTTCAGTCTTTGCTAAAGATAAATATGATATTGGGACCGTAAAAGGTTACGAGGCACATATTGATTTGTTGACAGATAAATACTGTACTAAGAGACCTTATAGGTGCTCTATTGAGGACAGGAAAGAAATTGAACATCAAATATCAAGGTTACTAGATAATAATTTAATCGAGGAGTCATACAGCCCTTTTGCCGCTCCGGTAACACTCGCCTTTAAAAAAGATGAAGGAAGGAAGTCCAGGCTTTGCATAGACTTTCGCGATTTGAATAAGATTATAGTTCCCCAATCTCAACCATTTCCGTTAATTGAAGACTTGATGATCAAAACAAGGAAATGTAAATTTTTTTCAACATTTGATATAAACTCAGTTTTCTGGTCCATACCTCTTAAAATTGAGGATAGACACAAAACTGCATTTGTTACTCAAGAGGCACACTTCCAGTGGACTTGCTTACCGTTTGGATTAAAAACTTCTCCTGCCATTTTTCAACGAATATTGAATAGCATTATAAGAAAGCATAAACTATCAGATTTTACCGTCAATTATATAGACGATATTTTGGTATTTTCTGAAACTTATGAAGAACACATTGAACATATATCCAGGTTATTGGAAGCAATTTTAAATGAAGGTTTTAAATTAAAATTTACAAAATGTAACTTTATACAGGATTCCGTAAAATATCTAGGGCACATAATTAAAAATAATACGGTTAGTCCGTTGAAAGATAATCTGATTGCCATAAAAGAATTCCCCATTCCAAAAACACAAAAAAACGTTAGGCAATTTTGGGAAAAATTAATTTCTATGGAAGATATGTGCCAAACATTTCAATTATACTGGATCCATTACATAATTTATTAAGAAAAGGTAAAAACTTCGATTGGACCCATAAATGTCAGGAATCCTTCGAGACTATAAAAAAACTACTTTGTTCAACACCAATTTTAGCCATATTCGATCCGGATTTACCAATACAGATTTACACCGATGCTAGCATACAAGGCGTGGGTGCGATTTTAAAACAAAAACAAGCCAATGGTGATGAGAAACCTTGTGCATATTTTTCCAAGAAACTAAACGACTCACAAAAAAAAAAAAGCCATATACCTCGAGTGTTTGGCAAAAAAAAGAGGCGGTAAAATACTGGCAACACTGGCTTATAGAGAAAACATTCACGGTTTTTTCTGATCATAAACCTTTAGAGAAAATGAATATTAAAGCCAGAACCGACGAGGAACTGGGAGATTTAACCCATTATTTGTCGCAATTTGATTTTCACATAATATACTCTCCAGGCAAATATAATGTGGAGGCAGATTCTTTAAGTAGAAACCCTGTGTTAGAACCATATGAAAATCAAGAAAGTAGCATAAAAGTAGTAAATTGTGTTAAATTGGAAGATATACTGAAGGATCAAGAAGAAAATTCAGATATAAAAAGGATAAAAACAAACTTATTTTTAAAAACAATATTTATTATAGAAAAATTGGGAAAAATGAAAAGATTATACTAACGGAAGAGTTCAGTAAAAAATTATAAAATATGTACATCACTACTACTGTCACATAGGTAGACAACAAATGGAGAAAAAATTAAACCCTTTTATCAAGCTAAAAACTTATTAGATAATATAAAAATATATTGCGAAAGATGTGACATCTGTATAAGAAGTAAGTCAAGACGAAAATGCAAATTTGGACTTATGTCTCACCTAGGTCCTGCTACCTATCCGTTCGAAATAGTATCTATAGACACCATAGGGGATTTGGTGGAGTTCGTTCAACTAAGACTTATTTACACCTTCTTGTGGATCATTTTACGCGTTACGCCTTTATTCAAACTTCCAAAACTCAGAATGCTAATGATTTCATAAAACTTGTCCAAAAAGTGACACAGAATTATAAAATTGACTTGATTCTGTCAGATCAATATCCTGGCATAAATTCGAAGGATTTCAAGACTTTTCTGGAAAATGAAGATATAACTATGGTTTTCACTGCAGTCAATGCGCCGTTTTCAAATGGACTAAATGAACGATTGAATCAAACATTAATTAATAAAATTCGTTGTAAAATTAATGAAAATCCTTTCAAAAAATCTGCATGGACATCTATCGCTCATGAATGTACCGAAAAATATAACGAAACTGAACATAGTGTAACGGGGTTTTCCCCAAAATATTTACTGCAGGGAAAGAATGTGGATATTCTACCAAATGAACTGAAACAGAGTATAAACGATAATCAGCTATTGCAAGACAGAAAAATTGCCTTAGAAAATAGTATAAAGTCTCATAATTATAATAAGAAAAGATTTGATAAAAACAGAGAGCATTATGACCTAAATGTCGGAGATTCAGTATATGTTGAGAATGGAAACCGGCTCAACAGAAAAAAACTAGATGAATTAAAAATAGGACCTTATCAGGTCATAGACAGAATATCCAGCTCAATTTACAAGGTAAACACGGGTCACAGAAAGACAGAGTCAAATCTCTTCCACATTACCAAACTTATCCCGGTAGTATTGTAGCAGTGATACTCGGAGATTTAGATGGGGGAGATGTAAACAAAGTTATTAAACTTTGCTTGAATAGTTTGAATGTGTCGCGCAGCTCGCCTACTTCGAAGAATGGTTTGTCTGTGACATTGTTCGACTCTATGGTCACTGTCACTGTCTTTGCTATATAAACAAACGTAGCAGTAGACAAATTCTCTTTAAGGTTAGAATGAAATAAATTGTTAATAACTGGTGAAACAATAGCTTTAAATGTTGTTTTCTCTTTTTAGGTGAGTTTGTAAATAATGTGGTTTGAATGTTTAAGTCTTAAGTTAATTTTATTGTAATAAAATAAAATACTCTTTTTAGAGCAACTCAATTTGGCTGTAGTTTTGCTGTCACCAATCCAGGATCATAAAACATATTACATACATAAAAATCATGTATGTTCAATAACTGAGTACCCTTATAAATCAAGATGAGAATAAGTAATAAAAAGGTGTTTTTGAATACAATTTCATAACTACTTGAAAGTGTTCGACATCACTGCATTTTAATAGTTTGCAGAATAACCTATATGAATTATTGAATTTACACCCAACAATCGGGAAAGAAATTTCTTCAGGTGCTTATTGATATTATTCATTTATATTATATCTATTATCCAATTTTTCTGCAAGGTGATTTAAATTCTCTCCACTTAATCCTTTTTTTCCAGGAAAATTCGTTGAATGATCTATATCACTGTCCATATATTGGAGCATTGCAGATATTTCTTCTTCTGCAGCCTTGTACAACAAAAATTTGGCTCTCTTCTTGATACAAGGATACTGTTTCCAGTCTTTGAAAACGGATTTCCTACTGCACTCGCTGCATTCATTGATTTGGGCAAATAAAGGATGCCGTTTTGTTCCCAAGCTTCAGGAACAATTGTAAGAGAGGGAATATCTCTTCCTGTTTCTTCGGTTTGAACTATTTTGAAAGACATGTCCACACCTGAACACAATTGTTGAAAATAGTACACAATATCTTGAGTGAAAACTTGCGTCAAGAATATTAGGTTATGTTTTCATTCAGAGAGCAACACCTTCAAATGACCAGTAGTTCTTACGCATCCGGATTAATTCGTGAGAACTACAGGTCATTTCAAGGTGTTTTGAGTTACCATCAGTTATAATACAGGGATGGTGGTGGTGTAAATCATTTCAAGTTTATAAAGCTCCTACTTTTTTTCATTCAGTAATTTTTATCACTTAAATTGGTGATTATGAATATTTCGAAAATTATTATAGAACAAAAAGGCAGTGCATTTACATTAGGAAGTGAAATAATTTATATGAGTCCAAGTGTTGAGTATGACTAAATATCCGAGACAGCCATATTGTTATTGAAAATGTCGTGTTTTTTCAGCTTTGTGAAAAATTTAGAACAAAGAAAAAAAGTTGAATTTGGATTGAAATTGAATTTCTTGTTAATTTCAAGATACTATTATTCAAAACTTAGTGTTTGTATTGAAAAAATGTTACATTTAGTAAAAATAATTCAAATTGATTTGTATATTATTCAATAAAAATTCAAAACTTTCGTATATCGAGGGCGCACGTGTTATTCGGAGGTAAAATTCGATTTCATACAGTGTAGAAAAATTGCAAGTGTTTGCTCAACTACCTGCAAGATTTTCTTCGCGCTTATAAGTAATGTAACTTGTGAGCGTTCAATAAAACCAACTACGTATCTTCAACTTCATATTTAATGTTATTGGGTTGTTTCTGAATTCAACTAACCAATAAACCAACAGATAAATAAAGATGAATAATACTTGACGTTGAATTAGAGTGAAACAATACGACAAAGTTGTGCATGCGCGTTTTCATCCGGAAAGGTAACGGGTACAGCACCGTCTCCTTATGGGAGTTTTATAACAGTCGTATAGATAGGATTATAAAAGTGTTCAAATGGTTATCGGAAAAACCATAAGTCTTTGTCGACACTTGTAGGGAAGTTATAAATTATATCATTTAAGGCCAATAAAGGATATATAGGGGACAGGAAAAATTTAGCTTAATGTATCTACATTAAGTTTCCGCGGTTTGTCAAAAGATGGCCCCACCAGAAGGTTATGGAGAAATTGTCAGATGTAAAACGTAATATCCCAAGTTTAGTCATCTGGCAACACCATAACCTTAAAGTACTAGTGATTCCGTATCAGCATCACGTAATTTTTTTCGTGCAAAAATGTCAAGTTTTATTCAGAATAAGCATCATTTGCGGGAACTTTTGATTTACTTCTTTAATGTGAAAAAATCTGCAGCTGAGGCGCATCGATAGCTTCTAGAAGCATATGGTGAAGCTGCTTTAAGTGAGAGAAGTTGTCAGGAATGATTTCAAAAGTTTAAGAACGGTGAGTTTGACGTTAAAGACAAAGAACGCAGTGGAAGGCCGAAAGTGTACGAAGACATGGAATTAGAAGCACTATTGGAGGAAGATTCGTCCCAAACGCAAAAAGAACTTGCACTTACTCTACAAGTGACTCAACAAGCAATTTCACATCGTTTAAAATCGTTAGGAATGATTCAAAAACAAGGAAATTGGGTTCCATATGAACTAAAGCCGAGAGACGTTGAACGCCGATTATGCATGAGTGAAATGCTGCTTGCCAGGAATAAAAAAAAAGAGTTTTTTGCATCGTATAGTCACTGGTGACGAAAAATACGATAATCCAAAGAAGAGAAAGTCATGGGCTAAGCCCGGCGAACCTTCAACATCGACAGCTAAGCCATTCATGGAAAAAATCTCATGCTGTGTATTTGGTGGGATCAGCTTGGTATCGTGTATTATGAATTGCTGAAACCAAGCGAAACCATTACTGGAGCTCTCTACCGAACACAATTGATGAGATTGAGTCGGGCGCTTAAGGAAAAACGCGCCCATTACTACTCCAGACACGACAAAATTATTCTTTTACACGATAATGCTCGTCCACATGTTGCGGCGCCGGTAAAAACATACTTGGAAACACTCAACTGGGAAGTTTTACCCCACCCGCCGTATTCACCAGACTTAGTCCCTTCTGATTATCATCTGTTCTGGTCGATGGCACATGGTCTGTCTGAGCAGCGCTTCACATCATATGAAGACACCAAAATTGGGTAGATTTGTGGATAGCGTCAAAAGATGAAGAGTTTTTTCGACAGGGTATCCGAACGTTGCCAGAAAGATGGGGAAAAGTAGTGGCAAATGATGGAAAATACTTTGAATAAAACGTAATGTACTTTTCCTTTACAATAAATTCCTAATTTTTTATAAAAAACCGCGGAAACTTATTTGTACACCTAATAACTTTGAATTTTATAAGGCAGTGTCGAAGAGTGTATTCGCACTTTTATAAAACAAAAAATGCTACTTGGGTTATAACTTAATGAAATCCTAAAAATGTATCATTAATGGCAAATGCCTTCGGGATCCCATTACCCCCTTTTCGATCATAAAATAACGGTTATGTCCACATATGTGACCGATTTTTTGAATGAGCGGTATCGAATATGATATACAGGGTGTAACTAAATAAGTGTAAAATATTTAAGGAGGCGATTCTTCATCGAAAAAAAGATAGGTTCTTTCAAAACTTCATTGGAGCATCCCTTGTTGAGATACAGCCCCTCAAAGGGATTACATAAAATTTATATAACAATTTTTTTCACAAGCACCAAAAAAGTTACAATATTGAAATTAACCTAACGTTTAATGATAAATTCCAAACTTCTTAAAATTAACTAAACTTTGGAACATAAAACCATCGGAATCATTCAGAGTGATTCGTTTATAAACGATAAGGTTTCATTATGGCATATCTATGAGGTTAAACGTTATTCTGTGGTTTGGACCATAAAACAAGCAACATTAGTTCCCGCGAAAAAAACATCCCGCAAGGATCAAACGGACAAGGGTTGCCCATCCAACCCCTCGACAATCGCAAGCTTAATAAATCGGGACATCATCGTTTCATCGCTCCACCCCCCGCCATAATTCGCGCACCACGATTCGAAAAAGGACGGCGGCACGCGGTGGCGGCGTCGGAGCATGCGAGAGGGACGAGGACGGCGAACGGGAAGCGACGGTGGCGGGAAGAACAACTGGCGCGCGAGTTATGAGGGTAATATATCGGGGAATTATGCTTATAAAGCGCTTATTAAGTGTTCCGACATCCGGTTATCTAGTGTTTTTGTGTGTACTTGCAAGTAAACCAGCGCAGGCCTTTTAAAATAATACAGTCCACTATATCGTCCTTTTCCACCATGTTTTCAGCAGCGCCACTAACAAATCGATCAGAGATCTATATCTGGGATATATATGGGAAGAATACGCTTCGACCACTGCGCATCCAAAATTGGTGGCTAAATTCTTATGTCAAATTTCGACCATTATTATACTTTCGTAGTCAGCTGTTCTAGGTTGACATACTTGTCAGATGAGTTGGAAATTGCTCGAATTTTAGATTGTGCTGATAGATACTTCGATACATTGAACATGTCTTGTATTGTTAAAACGTGTAAAAACTATAAAACAAAGAAGGTCGAGGAAATATCATTTTATACGCAAGTTTTTATTGAAATTATCCGACTGATCATACCGCATGGCATTGTTTATTTGCTCAGTGGCGTGTTGTTTACTGTCCAAACTAATGTGATTCTTTTTAGTTTCCCAAAATCATTTGATATGAGGACAGTTTGGACTGATATTTTGAGTATAGATTCTGAAGCTATCTAAGAAATTGATATGCTCTGTACATTTCATTTTCATTTTATACAAACTATCCCTCAGATACACTGTTTTCTATTCCAATGAACCGAAAGTATAAAAATGGCGGACGAAAAATTAGCCTTTTCGCGCATCTCGAAGATCATTCTCCCCACTCTATATCTCTGAAATCGATGCAGCAGAGATCGAAACTACTGACTCCATAGAAATATGTATGTATTTGTGCTTTCAATGGCCGCATCAAAAGGCGCGTGATTTAAAATTTTCATATGTTTAGATTTCAAATCAAGTAAAGCTTCACCTAGCAATATGGATATCATGAATAAATCGTTCTATGGAGCGATCGCAAATTAACCCCCAGGGGAATGTCGAACGCCACGCGTTTGACAACTGTCCCGTTTTTTTCGATCACTTGAAAACCATTAATCTCGGCAACAATCAGCCGAATTACGGCCACCGACCCACAGAGCGCGCTCATTAACCGCGTTATCTGTCTATCGGGGGAATCCCCCATCTATCGTACGCCGTCAATATTTGACGATGCGCTCTGCATCGCTGTCAGTCTCGAAAACGATGACGAATTGAAAAATTGCAATTGTTTTAGCCGGAAATTGATGATTGCTGGGTTATTTTTCGCATAGGTGGAGTGGATTTAATTGCCAGTGTGTGAAATATAGTGTCCCTCGCTTCACTAGCTTTGATACAATCCTCCATTATTTCTATGTATTCGTGATGGAACATACAACGAAACGTCCAATTAGCGCTCGGCGAAAAAGCTGGGTAGACTTTGTACGAGAAGAGCTGGGGATCAACCGTGGATTTTGCTTTGACCGGAGTATTCTTTGAGAATATTTTATGGCCGGCAAAGTGATTGGATCGTAATTAGTCGCGCTGGAGTTTGATTGGTCTTGGTCCGATCACGTCCTACGAGCCGGAAGGAGCGTTCAGAGACGGTCAACTCCATGCCAATTTTTGGATTGAATTGAAATCAGAAGCTAAGAAAAGAGCATTCGAAAAAAAAATTCAAGAAAATGCTATGTTAAAAATTGCAAGAATTTTTTACCTTACAACTCAACCGACTCTACGTTCATGAATTATCTACCTCAAATGTATCATCGCCAACTTCATGATGTGTTAGTGACAGTTACGATCGATGAAAAAATCACGTCCAAAAAACTAATCATGTTTGATTCTCTGAATTTTAATACCTTGAATTTCTTTTTCAATTCAATTCTCTTCGAACTCCTCATTACAAGTGAACTTGGCAGTGACTATTGCTATACAGGGTGTAACTAAATAAGTGTAAAATATTTAAGGAGGCGATTCCTCATCGAAAAAAAGATAGGATCTTTCATATAAAAAAACTTCATTGGAGCATCCCTTGTTAAGATACAGTCCCTCAAAGAGAGTACATAAAATTTGTATAAGAATTTTATTCACAAGCACTCCGAACTGGTTTATTTTAGACAAAAAACTCACGAGACATTTTTTGTTTAGAATGAAACAGGCTATCGGAAATAAATTTTTAAATGGTAAACAAATAATAAGACAAAAAGTTACATTGGAAATAAACTTTGGGGGTTGCGTTTCCCACCCTTACAACCATGGGGTAAACCAAATAAATAACTGGATAAGTGTCTTTTTGCTAGTAGGAAACGTTAGGTTAATTTCTTATACAAATTTTATGTACTCCCTTTGAGGGGCTGTATCTTGACAAGGGATGCTCCAATGAAGTTTCTTTATATGAAAGATCCTATCTTTTTTTCGATGAGGAATCACCCCCTTAAATATTTTACACTTATTTAGTCACACCCTGTATATATAAGAGAATATCTGGGGTGTTTCCATCATCCATGATTATCGATAACTTATTCAATCAAGGGAGAAAAAAAGGTAAATTGAACTGTATATTTAGCATCCATGGGTCTCCTAGCTACGGACAAGAATTTGGTAAAGTAGTTTTCAGCGTTGTCGTGATAGAAGTTCTAGAAATCGATCTTCTAAATAATTCAGAGATGACGGTCCGTCCGTAGCAATGGCTTGGGGGATAATTTTTCGATATTATCGCGGCAATAATCGCATACTTCATTAAACGTATTGAATTCCTTTCGAAGAACCGCCGTATGTCGCTCGGCGCTGTCCGGCACCATCAAAAGCGACGCGATGTTTGTCTTATTCATTATTCAGGGCCGAAATGGTCGACGCCTTTATTAATAGATATTATCAACAATTTTCATTAGGTAATATGCGAGAGAGCCATCTTCGTTATTAAAATGCGATACGGTCAATTTCTACATCTATTACCCCTAAGTGGACATTCCATCTAATTGAGTTTTTCATTTTACTTATCGGGAATTAGTTTTGAGTGCATTGGATTGTAAGTGATTATTTTTATATTTTCTTTTTGTTTTCTCGAAATATTTCTACATTTTAAATTAGCGAATTCGAAATCACATCATCACATATGATTCCAAATAAGATTTACGTAGCATGGAAGTCGTGTAAAATTATTATTTGGGTAATAACAACCATCTCGACAATATGCACTTAAATCCAAATTATGGAAGAGATCTATAGATGATACTTTCATTATTTCGCAAGGTGGAATGAACACTATTAATGGATTCCTTCAACATCAGTGGCGTAACTATACCATCTGGGGCCCGTGGCAAATTCTTTTGAGGGGCCCCCTATCGATAAAATTCGTCATGATGTATTGTTTCCAAACAAGTTTGCCTAACAATAACCTCTTTCCCTGACTAGGTTTTAATTATAAGAAATATTTTAGTCATTTACGGATTTGATAACACTGGTCAACAGTGGTTTTGGTGCCGAAGATTTTGGAGGTGATGTCATATGAATTTGATGCCCTGAATTCAAATATGCTATTAGTTTTTGCCTGTCAGCTCGAATTTTTAAGATATCAACATTTTTGTGAATTATACATTACACTATTTTAAAAGAAAATCCATGGTTTAAAGAAACAAATAAATAAAGGAATTTTTATCTTTTCTAACCCAGTGCTGCGCTTTGTCTCTGCTATCCCAGAGGCACAAGAAACAAGGATACTTGGTGTGGCCACTTTGCTGTCCAAGGAGAAAGTTTACCATTTTTAAGTCTACCCATTGGTGTTCATGATACATTATTTTTTCCAAAATCAAAGCTATGTTGTCATATTGCTCTTTCATTTTCGTTGAGTGAGTAATTGGTATTGAGCCATATTTGTTCCCATTATGTAGAAGAACACATTTCAAACTTCGCTTTGAGCTGTCAATAAATAGGCGCCAATCATCCGAAAAATATTCAGGAGACCTATTTTTACCAAGAGTTCTCTAATAGCATGGCAAAATACAAGATTTTGTTCTTCAGAGAAAAAGGGTAGCAGATCTTACTCCCTTGTGCGATAAAATGTAATTTTCGTTCCTGGTTAAAGTATAGTACATTGTTTACCGGGTAGGAAAAGCTTAACATTCCTGGACGACTTGCGCCTCGACTTAGCAACACAGAGTCCAGGAATGTGGCTTTTCCTACGAGGTATACATACTATTTTTCCGCAAACCGTTTAAAATTCGACAGATATTGATTGATTTAAAAAAAACGCGATAATTTTATTCCCAAATAAATGATGCTTTGAAATTCCTAATAAAATTACTTGGGTTACTATGGAAACGTATTGAGCTTGAATTGTCAAACTTGACGCTTATAAATTTAATTCCTGGTGTTCTCGAAAGTAAAATGATAAGTGATGATGAAATTTCCATTCCTGGGACTCCTCCAGAGCTGGTTGAGGCAGTGAATACTGCTTCATTAGAATTATTGCCAAAGAAATCAAGAGAAAAGTACGAAAATGCATACAGACGTTTTATGGATACCGCATGAGTAAAAATACGAGTTCTTTCTCAGAAAATGTTGTAATGGCATACTTCCTAGACCTTTGCTTAAAGATGAAATCTTCAACATTATGGGCCAATTATTCAATGCTGAAGTCAACCCTTGCACTTAAACACAATGTAGATATATCTACATACTCAAAACTTCGTTCTTTATTGAAACGGCAAGCTCAAGGTTATAGGGCAAAGAAATCTAAGATTTTAACGAAGAAAGAAATTGAAAAATTTATCCAGGAAGCTCCAGATAAAGAAGATTTAATGATTAAGGTAATTTAAAAGTTTTTAATTTCTATTTAGATTATAGCTTCATTTATTTTTCAGGTGGCTGTAATATTTGGTATTTCTGGGGCCTGTAGAGTGGATGAGTTAGTCCGAATGATTGTACACGATATAGAAGACTTAGAATCTAAGCTTTTAATCAGCATACCTGATTCGAAAACCAACAAACCAAGATCATTTGTAATTAATCAGATCTACTTGAATGTTTATCGAAAGTATGTTTCGTTAAGACCAGAAAATATGAACAGTGACCGATTTTTCTTTAAATATCAAAGCGAAAAGGGTTGTAGACAAGTGGTAGGATTTCATCTACCAATGCCCAAAATAGTTGCTACTTATTTGAACTTGGTAAATCCGACAGAATATACTGGTCACTGCTTTCGTCGGTCTTCTGCAACAATATTGGTTGACTCTGGTGCCGACATAACTAGTTTAAAGAGGCATGGCGGATGGAAGTCATCAAACGTTGCTGAAGGATATATCGAAGAATCGCTCAACAATAAGGTTGAGGTGGCAAATAAAATTTTCACAGTACAAAATATTCAACAAAATGACCCTTCCACCCTGCATGTTGTCCAAAATATTTCTCATAGTTCTAAGAGTGTTCCTCCAATGTTCAATAATTGTACTAACTGTAAAATTACTGTAAATATAACAAATTGATCTTAAAAATGTATTCAGCAATGACTTGATGTTTTCAAAATATAAATAAATTCCTTATAAGCAATGTGTTTTCTATCATTTATGTAGAACGCCAACAACTGTACGGAAAAATCATTTCCTTACAGTAAGGAAGTCCTGACTTTTTCTTCAAGAAATTTTGACAGGAATGTCAAAATTTCCTGGCGAAGTGCGGAAAAATTATTTTCCTTCAACCTGGAAGCTAGTAATTCCGAAGCTTCTTTCGATAGGTTGAGATCTCTAGTGAGGTCATTTAAATCATCTTGGTTGAAACAACGTTTCTGATCAGAGAGACATGTGTCACAGAGTTCTGGTAGCTGCTGAAAAGTTGGAATTGGCACTACTTCTGATTGAGGGATAGGGCGTCTTGCAGAGACTAAATCTGCATAAGTCCACCTGTTACGGTTATTTCGATTGATTCCAGTAATATTTACTAGGGAGGAATAACAGTCATCGAAGTGATTTTTTCGTTCTCTCCAAACCATTGGTACTCCGAATTTCAGACTTTTCCTTTTCCCGGTAGTCTACTGTCGTAAATGCTCTGAACAAGTTTAACAGACAATATGTGGTGCCCAGGTTTTAACCTTATCACCAAGCTTAACACCAAAATATCCAAGATAAGCCCTCTTTACAAAGCATTAATAGTTTTTCTGTTTTCCAAGAACGTGTGTTCTCCGCATATGTAGCAAAATATATCAGGATGATATACTCAGCTTCTTCTACTTGAACTCATTTCTATTCAACAACACAAATACAACAATTCACATAAACAATCTACTTTTTAGATTTACCTTTCAACAACTCGTTACGAAAGAGAAATTTCATATGACGCTAAGTTCTATCTACCTGCACCGCGGGAATTCACAAACTAACCTCAACTCTCAACTGCAGTTGAAGTTCACTTCATACTGGACAGCTCTATATATCGAATTTCTATGGAACTAACTGCATGACACTAAATAGGATTGAATCCTACTTGTTAACAGTTTGTCAACCAATCAGTTATATATCTCATATTGTTAGTCTTCTATTTGTAATAAATGAATTAAAATAATAATTATAATAAATATTAATCACCAAAAATTTTAAATCAGATGTAAAATACAATATAAATTCATTTTTAATGTTTGATATATCTGAAGAGGAAATAAGAAAAGCAATAAAGAATTTGAAATGCACACCATCAACGGGCTATGATGATATACCACTCAAAGTTATAAAGAGAGCCTTGGATATTATTATAGGACTACTTACTTATATAATGAATTGTTCATTTAAGGAAGGTATTTTTCCAGAAGGACTAAAGATATCAATTATCAAACCATTACACAAAAAGGGAAATTTAAATGATAGGAATAACTACCGTCCAATAAGCCTAATAACTACCTTTGCAAAACTCTTTGAAAAGGTTTTGGCAGAAAGGCTGGTCAAATTTCTTGATAAATTCAAAATATTGACTAAATGTCAGCATGGTTTTTTAAGGAACAGAAGCACACAAACAGCTATTTTCGAACTAACTAGAGCAATAATAAACTCTTCGGAAGGTGGTGATACCCCAGTTGCAGATTTATCTAGGGCCTTCGATTGTGTGGACCACACTAGACTTCTTCACAAGCTGGAACGCTATGGCATACGTAATGAGCAACTAAAACTATTTGAGACTTACTTGAGAAGTTGGAAGCAGAGGGTTTGTTTAACTCAAAACAATACGACCTATGTATCGACCGAAAAAATCATTGAAATGGGAATTCCTCAAGGTAGTATACTGGGACCCATCCTCTTTGCTATTTATATAAACGACTTACCATCGGCATTTGAGGATACATCTATGCAACTTTTCATCTATGCAGACGATACAACGATACTTGTGAGGGTACCACATGCTCAGCCTCTTGCTGAGATCGTTATAAGGGGCGCTGTCAAGACTGGAGGACTGGTGTCTTGAAAATCAACTTATGCTGAATCCCACAAAGACAGAATATATAGTGTTTTCTACTGATAGATCTAGACAGGAATTCCCAAAGGAAATACATCACAAGAATGAGGTTCTTCACATGCTCCCTTCGCCAAAACCCTTGGAATACACCTTGATCAACATCTGAAATGGCATGAACATGTGGAACAGCTGGGACATAAATTGAACTCCGTGGTATACTCTTTGATGGTGCTGAGACATCAGGTGGAGCATGATGTTCTAAGGATGGTGTATTTTGCCAGTTTTCAATCGCTCCTGGACTACGGTGTCATTTTTTGGGGAAACAGCACACACATAATGAAAATATTTGTAATACAGAAACGAGCCATAAGAATTTTGCAGAGGTTGAAATTTAGAGAGACCTGTAGAGGAGTTTTCAAGCAAATGGTATTCTTACCTTAACAGGAATATATGTGTATAGAACATTGTTATTTTTTTGTAAATTTCATAATGTATCTAATAATTTTAACAATACAAGGCGAACATTTCCGGTGTTTTATCCACGCCATAGACTTACTCTGACTGAAAAGCAACCATACTACACAGGCTTGAAGCTTTTCAACTATCTTCCGATAAATATAAAAAATGAGATAAACTCATTAGATTTTAAAAAGAAAATCTTTGCATTGATTCTTGATATTGAACCATATACATTGGAACAATATTACTTGTCTTGTAAGCATCTAAGATCATAGATAAAATGTGTGCAGACATTGTATTATGATAATAATTTTGTTATTAATAGTTGTTATTTTTGGTGTCTTGTTTTCTATCTTCTCTTGCTGTAAAGTGGGTGATGAGAAAATAAATAAATACATATTCTTATTCTATTATTATTTTAAAGGTTTAGCGGCAATTCTATTTATTCTATTATTATTTTAAAAAGCAACATTAGTTCCCCGAAAAAAGGATCAAACGGACAAGGGTTGCCCATCCAACCCCTCGACAATCGCAAGCTTAATAAATCGGGACATCATCGTTTCATCGCTCCACCCCCCGCCATAATTCGCGCGCCACGATTCGAAAAAGGACGGCGGCACGCGGTGGCGGCGTCGGAGCATGCGAGAGGGACGAGGACGGCGAACGGGAAGCGACGGCGGCGGGGAAGAACAACTGGCGCGCGAGTTATGAGGGTAATATATCGGGGAATTATGCTTATAAAGCGCTTATTAAGTGTTCCGACATCCGGCGATCGAGATGTCAGTGCGAGCCAGGTGATACGCGGTCGGTGTCGTTTGATCTTTAGCTGCCGCGCGCGCGGCGTTCTTTGATCTTCCGCGGTGCGTGCGATAAGCCAGTGTTTAATTTCTGAGATTTCGGAACTGTCGAAGGTATGGATGATCGATCTTATTGGCGCGAATAATTTATTGCTCGCTTCGAAAAAGGCAATTGCGAAATACTATAAAATAAAAGGATGTAATGAAAACAATTGGGATGAAAAAATCGACAAACAGCAGAGGGGATGTAAATTCATAATTGCGAAACAGTTCAAAAGGAGAAATAGTGTGAGTCATAAGCCATTGCTAGTTAAACTGTTCCCTACAAAAGATACCAGAGAAGTATTTTATATTTTTACTGGAACAAGGATTGAAATTGAGGAAACACTCTTCCTAAGCACGAAGACATTGGAAAAATGTTTGGAGGGGTTGCTCAGTGAATATAGGCTACCAATGAAATTTGTTTAGTTATTTCTGCGAAAGCATACATATATTTGAATCAAATTCATGCCATTCTTTCGGAAAATGAATCAATATATAGTTTTGCTCAAATATATGTTTATTTAAAATTCATATATGATTTCAGGCTATTCAACCACAAAATCATATCTTTATCTGCTTGTTAAAACACAAAAATCGAGATACTTCAAACAGATTATCATGAAAATTTCTTTTCCTTCAAAAAAGTTATTGAAAATTGTCGGAAAACATGGTTAAGTATAGTTGGAAAAACAAGGAATTTCACCTGGAACTGAAAAACTTACAAAATCGAACAAATGAAATGATGTGCCCTTCAAATTAAATTTAAAAAAAAATCAAGACGTCAAAAATCGAAGGGCATACGTGTTGAATTAGTGGGAACACTTTTTGTATGGAGATACATTGCCATTCAAAAAGGAATAACTAACTGTTCCGACTAATTATATCCGATCTATTGTTGCTTGCCTTTTCTTTTTTTTTTTTTTTTCTCTTCATTAAACTAATTGAACAACGTGCTATAGGTATGGACAAATGTCTATAATTTTCGAATACCAAGTCGAAAATGGCCACAATCGATTGGGTTCGACTACTTGATGAAGAATCCAAGATCAAACATGATTAGGTTAATTGTTCGAACATCTGTGCCAAATCCGTCGAATAATTCACTGAAATTTGAAATTCTCAATAACTCAAAGAATATCCATCAGATCGATTCAAGAAAATCGATTGAATCACGATTAAAGAAAAGAAACAAATTTTGGGACAATCATCAAGCCAGGAAATTTTGAAAACATTCTGAAAAATGTTTATGAAAATATTTCAATACTCTAAGATTCGTCGGATCAACTAAAATTGTACATGTATGGATTTCATTTATATCTTGCATATTCTCAAAATTTATTTTGGTAGACTAAACCAACGAGTACTAATTAAATTTTTATAACTGGTCAGAATGACGGTAGGTGCAATCCTTAGACTATATAAGAATAGACCCCTTTATTTAATTGAAAAGTGTCGCATCTGAAACTTAGAGCTGGTCGATTGTAACATATTGAGCCGCTCCACTCAGGTCATAAAATATTTTCATGTTGCCAAACTGAGCAAATAGTAGGTTTCTCTATTCCCCTATAAATGTGAATAAAAACTTTTTCTCCAATTTGCATTAAAACATTGTATAAAATTTTATATTTTGATTTGGAACTGTGTTATCGGATATATTAGCAAGAAGAGAGACCACAGATGGAAAGAAATTTAGGTGAAAGTCAAGACAATGCTGCCCCATTCTCTTCTTGACAATTTGAAGGTCACATGTTCTAAAAGACACACTTTGCCACCTCTGTATCGAAAATAAATAAGCAAATTGCAGAAAATTCTTGAGAATGAGTATTAGGTTTTTCATATTTTTTATTGTTTATTACTTTTCATCGCACTAAAAATGGTTGATAAGTGTGAAAGATGTAGTAAAGACAAGAATTTCAATCCAAATTTATGGTTCCATAGGTAAGTGTATTGTTAGAACCGAAGTATTTAGTTATTATGTTCAGTAGCGTAGAAAATTTCAATAGGAAAGTCTTCAATGAGATTATTATAAGATAAAATGAGATTTTCTTGAATAAAGCTTTCCAGATGATGATGAAAAAAAAAATTTGGGGCTCGCTGTTGGGATGGTCAAGTATTTGCCCAAAGAATGCAATTTTCATTTGTTCAGATCATTTTAACCTTGAAGATATTGTGACCCGAGTAAATGGGAAAAGATTTTATGCGGTGTTGCCGGGTGAGGTTTCACAAGAGAATTTCAATGAGGGAGTCAAAACAAATCGACATTTTACAAAGGAATGCTCTTATATAGTCTAAGCTGTAATAATCTTTGAAGGATGAACAACTTTTTTCACTAATGCTATATATTC
This sequence comes from Micraspis discolor, assembly GCA_030674115.1. Taxonomy (NCBI): domain Eukaryota; kingdom Metazoa; phylum Arthropoda; class Insecta; order Coleoptera; family Coccinellidae; genus Micraspis; species Micraspis discolor. The sequence continues at coordinate 206,192 of JARTUT010001785.1, forward strand.
CTAATTTTGAGTGGTTGCACAAGGATTCAGAGCGAATCAATCAGTTAACTATTAATTTATACATCAATTAATAAAAATGGATTAGGCACTTCATAACGAAATTTTTAGGCCATCGGCCGATTTCGGCACTCAAATCCCGACCTGTCATTCGAAATTATATCAATTTTTACTATGAAATTCATTACGTAGAGTGTGAATTCATGTTTAAATTGCTGTTAGGATTGGCGAGAAATTCCGATGGAATATAATAATTGATATTGTTGACGTGGAATTCTAGATGATGCGATTATGTGATGGAATTATGTTTTGGCTGTTTCCATTATCAATTTACAATATTGATGTTTCTTCAAGCTTCAAATATCTATCCTAAGAAAAAAGACCTCAAGTCGTCATTGTCCTCATGTAGAAATGTCTAGTCCAACGTAAATACATACAGGATGCCCCGTAACTCAACGTCAAGTGGTTACTGGGCGATATGCTAGTACCAGTTCTAGCAAAAATAAAAAAAAAGTTCAATGTTACTTGCTTAAGTGATAATAGGTTAAATTTTGTAGTCACAAATTTTCCAATTTTGCAGTAATTTTTTTAAACGTAATCCAAAATAACCATGTTATTGATCACAGCCAAAAATTCCTTGTTTGGTACAATTGTTTCATTTTTATTTTTTCTTATCCTTTTTTAATTTTTCTAAATAACCATGCGTTTGATTAGTCACAAATCCATTGTTGTGTACAATTGTTTTATTTTCATTTTTTATTTGTTTTTGATAATTTTTTATTTTTGCTAGAACTGGTATAACCTAGCATATCGCCCAGTAACCGCTTGACGTTGAGTTTATACGAGTGTTAAATAGACTATGGAAAGGTTTTTGACAGGGTGCAACACCCTTAAAGATCTCGAGAGACTCGGGAACCGATGACGGAGATCTGAGAATCATCGAGAACTTATTGGAGGCAAAAGGCCGTCATCCGAGTAAATGCAAGAATAACCTAAGAATGTCGCATTAAACGAGGCGTCAGACAAATTTGCATTATGTCTCCGCTACTATTCAACATCTACTTCGATTTAATTTTCAAACACGCCCTTCAAGAAAAAAGTTGGTAGTGAAGGTAAATGTTGAGATAATAGATAATATCCGATATGTCGACATACTGCCATCTTGTATAGTATTCAAGGTCTCCAGGAGTTGTTAGATTGTTTAAACAGAGATGGTCGACAAAAAGGCCTAAAAATGAATATCTCCAAGACAAAGTTCATGATATACAGCCATACTTCCTACAAATCCATCAACAGAATATTCAGAGTTACCAATTTTAGATATCTTGAATGACACATCACACAACATCTAGACCCAGATAATGAGAACAAATGCAGGATAGAACGTGAAACTTTCATAAAAATGAGATCATTCTCCTCAAACGACAACTTGACTCTAAAATTACGGCAAAGAATGATCAAGTGTTATATTCGGTCTATATTATTATATGGGCCTGATAACTGAACCTTAAAGGCCTTTACAATTAAACGTCTAGAAGCGTTCGAAATGAGGCTGCAACGAAGCCCTATGAAATCTCATTTCAATCAAATCCTAAAGATACTATGAAAAACCAGTAGGTACCCATACTAATATGCTCATACTATTTCAGATCAAACAATGGAAATGTACTCCCTCTATCGGGCTTGGTTACAGTTCGGTCCCCCAGGATTAGCAGCCGGATTCCAAAACACCCTTCCCCCGTTGCAACACGTCACCGCCGCCCCTGTAACCTTACCAGGCAATCAACCCCCTCCCACAACGCCCGACGTGTCGCTACAGGTCGGACCTAGCATGACACACTTCTCCGCACATAGGGCCATCCTATCGGCTCACAGTGGCTACTTCAAGGCTGCTCTAGTCAATCACACAGGTAAACCAGAGTTTTTTGACTAGAATCTAAAGCTTTGTTCGATTAGTATAGACGTTCTTCCATTTTGATATGGTGATATCTGTTTATTTCAACTCACATTATACATTTATTGTACATATAACACATTTCGCATGGCCCTCATCATGTTCCAAGTCAATTAATTGTATTTGGAACTAAACATCCCATGTCAATGTTAAATTTTAGTATTTACTTACAGTTCGCATTAGTATGAAATGTTCAATAGTTTAGTATAATGATATTTCGACGCTAAAAAGTTCAAAATTTTCAGATATGGAACCCATCTCTGTACCAAACGTCAACGTGGACGAGTTCTCGCATCTTCTGACCTTCATGTACACCGGTTACCTCGACCTGAACATCCGTAACATCTACAACATCCTCCTGGCCACGCACATCCTTCACATGCCAACCGCCCTCGAGGTATGCCGTTCGTTCTTACTTCACACCCAGAACGTGGAGAACCAACGCACCAATGTAATCAAACCTATAGCCAGTAGAAAGGCGCTCGCGCCCACGCAACCGATCTACGCTCCAAACAACACCGCCGTCTTGCCCAAATCGGAGGACACACCCTTCACTATCGTCCGACAACCGGAGAAGCTCTGCGATGCAATAGCGATGAGCCCAATCAGAGCTTCCACCTCCAAAGACATCCCGGAAACCAGGAGGACGGACCGGAAAGGTTCGGATAAACCGAGGACCAAGCGAAGATCGGAACATTCGAATTCCAAGGTCATCGTAGATGTCGCATGTTGCGACGGACCGGTGAGGTTCCACAGGGTGGTGAACAAGAACTACGGTCTGAGCGGAAGCTCGGAGAACCACTCGGGAACTATGGAGGTGAACGCAAACGAAGCAATGAACAAGGCGATGGCGGAGAACATCAGAGATAAGACGGGGCAAGACGAAAATAACGAACTCTTCACCTGTCTCTATTGCAACCACACGTTCAAGTCGCAATATTGCTACCAGAAGCACGCGCGGAGGCACCTGAATCCAGTCAGCATGGAGACCAAGACTTTGAGCAAAGAACTGAAGAGGGAGGTGAAGCTGCTCGACATGAACGTACAGTATTACCCCTGCAAGACGTGCGGATCCAAGTTTCCCAGTTACTACTTCGTGCATAAGCACAGGAAGATGTGTCACGCGGAAGAGATGGCCGATTTGACCAATAGGAACAACGAGATTGTGATGGAGAGATCGGAGGGTGTAGACGCCGCAAGTTCGAACAGTTCGATCGACGTGGAAGCCTTGAATTCCGACGCTTCTTAAGGTCATTGTGCGAGGAGACAGGGGAGACATGACAGGGTTCAAATAAGCTCAACAACGTTGTATAAGACAATTTAGATTAATGTAGAAAATGATCAGAAAATATAGTATTATGTATATATCAGTTTGGATGAGTTGGAGTTATTAAATTTTTTTCTCGATAATTCGTTTCATTGAATAGTATAAGATACAAGAGTCAGATTCCGAGATTTGAGAAATGAGGGCTAATAGCGTTTTGGCAAGTTCGATTTAAATAAAATGAGAATACTAAAAATTACAAATGAAAGAAACAACTAAAATATTTTTACAATTATCCTGTTCCTCTTTCAAGACGTATTACTTAATGGCTTTACCTAGATTGAAGGTACAACCTATAAGGTTGCCTCTGTGCTCTCTCTCTCGTATCATAAAGCGTCTGTCGACATTTTTGTAGTATTTCCCCTTCCGACTTATTTTTAAATTATTTTTGTCCTGATTAGTAGCACTACTGAACAAAGTTTCAGACCAGTGCTTGAGATCACAAAGTTTTGGAAAAAAAACCATATTTTTCTTATCTTCGAGCAGAGAACATATCGCAAACTGATATTCCACTGGTTTGCATTTTAATTGGTTATTTCAAGACTGAATATGCAGTTCATCCACCTTTTAACAAAGTTGCAACTATTGTAGATGGAGACAAAGCTAGGGCTACCTTAATTTGGGATGGGATTTTGGGTCGAGCACCCATTACTACAATCAATCATCATTATACTGTCAGAATTTCGATTGTTTTATATCTGAATTTTTCTCCGAAGTAATAATTTCCTAGACAATATGTAGTAATTACAAATTGAGATTTCACGATCTATCAAACCCGGCGTGTTCGCCATTTTGTGAAGGCAACAACAGACATACCCATGTTTTTTCATTTCTTAGCAATTTTTTCAAATTTTATCTTTCAACTTTACGAAAATATCAAGACTAAAATTAGATTAAACAAACAGTAATTCATTTTCATATAAAGGGAGATGATATGATGATCAGATATGACTTTCAACTTTTTCATTAGGTGTCGAAGGCTCGATTTTTTAAGAAATAATATCCCCATCAAAAAAACCCAAAAAATGTAGGCTATAATTGAAAATAACCCCTCGATGGTGGAACTCAAGCGAATTACATACTCAAATAAAAAAATAGTTCAACCATCATGTCTACATACCTGTCCCTTCGAGTGAGTCATCCTCGCTTGTCTCCATGGCATCCGCATCTTTGTCTTTTCGCCTCTCCTTTTTCTTTTTGTTTTCCAGTAGTGCATTTGAATTTTGATCGCTGTAAAGAAGGTATAAGAATTAACTCAAGTCTGAAACGACAATGTCAGATTGTTGCACAACATAAAAAAGCATTAATCAAGGTCACATCAAAATTTCAACACTGCATTACTGGAGATATTTTGGGGGCACTGATAAATTCGATATCCAAAATAAATCAACCTGCCTATCACACTTGGCTCATCTTGTAGAAATATTCGTGAAGACAAAATACGTCGACTTATCAAACGTTCTTTGAAATGACATGGGAATTCGATTCTTTTGTGATCAAATCAAATGAGAAATGTACTTAATTAAAGACAGTTAAAGACGAGAATCACAAGCAAAACTGCACCTTTTGGAGAAATATCAATGCATCAACTTGATAAAGACATCATTTATTAAAAAGGTCATTCAACAGAAGGTTGAGAGTATAGCATCAAAGCAAAGAGAAAGTTAGAGTTTTTAATATTATATCAAAATTATAAACAAATAAAACATTAGGTTAAAAAAAAGAACGATAATTATAAAGCACCATCGTTCTAGGGTGCAAGATAGGCATTATTGACGCATGGTAATCTCAGAAAATCAAGACCTCAAGTGCAACTGTGATCCGGTTTCGAGGTGACTGCCTCTCATCAGCACAATGTGGCACTGACAGTCTTGAATGAGGCTGCCAGTTTCAACAAAGAATACGATGAACCTTCCAGATATGCACAGAAAGAGCGCCATCTTGAGGACTGGAACCAGACTCACTTTCTCTGCAGATCCATACGACAACATATGATCTCACAGAATGAGAACCAAATAATATCGCAGGCAGAATTCACAGAACTAGGAGTACCGCAAGGAAGCATTTTAGGTCTCATCATATTTTTAAATGATCTATATACCATATTTGATGAAACAAGTATCAAAATGTTGAATTATGCAGATGACACAAACTTCACAGTCATGGCCAAGACATTTTCAGAAACGTGTAAACTGGTAAAATCAACCCTACTGCAAGTAGGCGAATGGTTTGAAACAAATGGTTTATGCATGAATGCTGAAAAAACAATTGCAGTGCTATTAGAAACAGCTCATTCAGGTTTTCAAACACCAGCAAATATTCAACTTTGCTACTCCTCTCTGAGTCTAATTAGGTGTTGTAGTTTCCTGTGTTTCAAACTGGAGGAAACTCTTCGACTGGAGTGAACACATCACCAACCTTTGTGCTCGATTGAGTTCTATTTGCTACTCACTTGGAGTACTCAGTAAATACCTAGACTCTATGTCAATGAAAACCATTTACCAAGTAGTATTGGAATCGAAGATGAGGTATGGCCTCATATTCTATGGTAGCTCACATAACTTGGATAGAGTGCTGAAGATGCAAAAGAGAGCAATACATATAATCTGGAAGATGAAAAGAATGGAGTCGTGTAGGGGAATATTTAAAAAAAAATTTATTAACCGCACCAGCTATACATATTCAGGAATGCTTGATTTCCACTTTTAAAAATATGCATTACTTTGAAGAGAAAACACCAAGTAATTATAATACAAGAACAACAGCAACAAAATTCCCGCGGCACAGACTTAGCCCCACCGAAAAAGGACCTGCGTATAGGTGCATTCCATATCATAACAAGGTAGCAAATAAATTGAGAAGGAAATGTAGCCTACAACAAAACAAGAAATTTATTTTCAAGCTGCTACTTAAAATTGAACCATATAGTATAGAAGATTTCCTAGCCTACATGATATAATGAGAGTAAAGTATGTATTATTATTATTATTATTATGATGATTTCCAAATTCAAATAGTACCAGTGGTCAGTGGAATGTATAACATTCATCAAAATACCATTGGCGAGATGAGAGGATTAGCTCGCCTGTAAGTCCAATTATGGACTATCTGTTTAGATATTCTGTCTTTGAGGTAACGGTTTGTTTGCCCTATACAGGTCAATTGACAAACTTTGCAAGAATTCTTACAGATTACATCACTAAATAGTTCTTTAGAAGTGCTATTTTTCATTCGGGTGAAAAGTCTTCTGTTGGTGTTGGAAGATTTGAAAGCAATATTAACATTGAGCGGTGTATTTTTTTTCTTTATTTGTACAGAAAATCTTCTATATAAGTCAATCCATAATCAAAACTAGTCCGCCATGTTTCAAGTAAATAAACCTGACATTTTTTCCTGTCAACCAGCTGAAATAGAAATAAATTTTGTCACAAATTATACCGCCAGGCTAGCTATAACTTCTCACAGTAACTACATCATCTGCTTGTTTGTCGTTATTGTTTATTTAAGTTTTCTAATTCCTGAGGTTCATTTATTTCTAAATCAAAACCTTCCTTCAACATAAGTTCTCAAAAACCTCCTCAGAATAAC